>WHVC01000044.1:0-297688 GCA_015178925.1 Russula emetica | reverse complement strand
CTCAGAACACGGGTCCAACAAGCTGACCCCCTCAATGGGCCCGTTGACGTGATTGCAACCCTCGATCTCCTGTACTTCTTCACTGTATTGAACAACCCACTCAAGGCGGCCCAATAATTTTGAAGCAAGGTCCGCCTCCACCTAAAGTCTGCAAGCTATGCTCGTATGTACAGACTTTCTGATATCCATTCTGCTTTCTTATGACAAACAGCGAGAAATATGGATTCGATAAGTCTATGCTCCCCGGTGTAGCCAGATATATCTACGGGCCAACCACCGCAAACACGAATCTCCGAAGGCATCTCTACCAAGCACACGCTGAGGAGTACGACAAAGCGGTCTTGGAGTATAAATGGACATATAAGCTATCGAGCGAAGTTGGCAATGCATCCACCCACGCTGCTCGAGCATCTCGTAGTTGCAGATGATCAGGTGAGTCCCGACGCTCAGTTAATTCAAGACGGTC
Organism: Russula emetica; assembly: GCA_015178925.1. NCBI lineage: Eukaryota > Fungi > Basidiomycota > Agaricomycetes > Russulales > Russulaceae > Russula > Russula emetica. Next base: position 297,222 of record WHVC01000044.1, on the reverse strand, counting down.
CTTGACAACGAGTGGCCCTCCAGTGACAAGGCCAGCTCTCAGCATATTCTGCCATGTAAATATGGTTTGCATCACCCATTCCGGTTCCAAGCGGTCGAGGTCTGTGGCCGAAGAGAAGGCTTTTTATATGGTGTCGGCGAGCAAGCGGCAGGGTTAGCAGTGGTGCAGTGGTATAGCAGTGGTACTGTTGCATCTCTCACGTTTGTACTGTATGTGCGGCGTGCGTTGCCTGTCTGTCCAGTGTGATGTGATCCGATCCGAGTATTCTGAGTCATGAATCTGATTCACATGAACGTACGCGACTCAATTGAACGTACACGATCTAACCGATAACGGTTGACAAGACTGACATCGTGGCATGTGCACGTGCACTCCCTTCGCTGCTTGCGGCTCACCCATTCACTGCCCATCTTACTTCCCAAGGTCCTCATCTCGTCTTAGTTATCCTGTTCACTTGCACTCACTTTGGGTTTAGCGACCGTCAGAACGCCATCAAAGTATCGTTCCAGGCCCAGCGGTTCGGCGCTTGCACAGTGCACACATTTTGATTTTGAGTCGCTCGCCCAATGCTTGCCGACGGACCCGCAATTCAACGTCAATGTCATGGACGTAATCTATTTGGTTATTTTGGTCATTTTCCGTGGAGTGCCCGTGGGTAGCACAAGTCTCGGCCCACAAGCAATGCACTGGCGTCACAAATCCCCTGTTCTCTCGATTCCCCATTTCTCTTGAATCCCCCGTTCTCACTGATCCTTTGGTTTCTCTTCGTGCCATGGCTCCATGCAAGACAAAACAGCCCCTTGAAACCGTCATCAGTAGCTGCACCTGTGGCTGTGGGACGAGTCAATGCCAAGGGTGGTTCTCGTCGCCCGAGCGCACGTCCCGTTGGCTCGTCTCAGACCCGATCAAAGGTGATTTTTCTGGGCCCTCTATGTACCTTTAGTCTTGAGAGACTCACCAGTTAATCTAGGCAACTACCACCCAACTCGACGCAGTCGTCAGTGCCGAAGAATTCGACTTGCAGGGGATAGACGATGACGACGAGATATCTGACATATCTGGTCCTCCAAATCCCTCGCCTAAGCTAGAGCCTCAGAGAACGAGTCCCCAACAAGCTGACGCCCTCAATAGACCAGTTAAATCAAATGTAGCCCTCGATCTTGTGCACTTCTTCACTGGCATGGGTCGTACTAGAGGCAAGCGTTCTTCGAACGGAGAAACGCCTCCACCTAAAATCTGCAAGCTATGCTCGTACGTACGGACTTTCGAATATCTATTCTGTTTTCTTACAACAAGCAGCGAGATATATGGCACCGATAAGTCTACGCTCCCCGATGGTGTAGCTAATTATATCTACGGGCCAAATACCGGAAACACGAATCTTCGACGGCATCTCCGCCAAATACACGCTGAGGAGTACGATGGCGCTGTTTTACAGCACAAGTGGTCATATAAGCTATCGAGCGAATTGGGCGATCCATCTACCCACGATGCTCGCAACAAACGCGACCCCGAGCTCCCATCATTTTCACCAGAGGCGTTCCTGGAGCATCTCGTTCGCTTCGTAGTTGCAGATGATCAGGTGAGTCCCGACGATCTCGCGTGCTTTCACACTCTCACTAGTCTTCAGTCGATTCGTGTTGTAGAATGCCCCGAGTTTCGACAGATGTGTATGGTTCTTTGCAAGACTCTCGTTGACGCCGACATCCCTCGCCGCGATAAGATGAGGGAAGCAGTCATCAGTGAATGGCGGAATTCATTCGAACGGTTGAAATCGGACCTTTCTGTGGGTATAGTCATTTTGTCTTTCCGCTTTGTCAACTGTCTTCGGTCATAGAAATCCTGCGGGCGGATCAGTTTCACTTCAGACGTCTGGTCAAACGCGAACCTAGAGGCCTACTTAGCGTTGACCGCACACTGGATCTCAAGTGACGAGTCAAGTGGACGCCTCGCACTTAATGCTGCACTTATCGGCTTTCATCGCCTCAAGAAGAAACACACAGGCGTCAATATAGCGAAGAATATCTTACACCTACTTGATCGAGCTAATGTTACACTCAAGGTATGTATTTCATATGATATCTATTCGCACGTTTGCCTTACTCTTTGTAGATCGGCCACTTTACGCTCGACAACGCCGAGAACAACGCTGTAGCCATGGAAGAGCTAGAGTCTCTGCTCGCCGAACGTGAGGCGTTCGCCACAGCTGACTTCGATCACCTTAAACATCGCGTCCGGTGTTACGCACACATCATTAACATCTGTTCGTCTCATGTCATTTCATCGATGACGTCTGTTTCAAAGGGGTATCTCTCCGAGCTCAAAGTTGCCGTCGATTCAAACCACATAGATTGCGATGACTCCGAGGATGAATTGGATGGTGGTGACATTGATATTGGTGATCACCATATTGACGAGTTGAAGCTGGGTGATTGCTACGATGACCATTCTAACCTTAAGGAATGGGTTGCGGGTATCAAGCGCGATCCCCTCAGGCGTGCTCGCAGAATTATTCGTCTTTTACGCTCTTCGGACCAACGCAGGGAAGGCTTTCGTAAGTTCATCCAAGACGAAAACGAACGACAATGGTTCTCTGAAAAAACTCAGAGTGGCAAACGTCGTATCGTCCAAGTTCCCGAGCTTCAACTTCTGAGGGATGTGAAGACGAGGTGGGATTCGGTTTTTATGATGCTGCGACGTCTAAGAGTTCTCCGGCCGGTAAGTTCATCTCAGCGACTGGACGGTGTTACAGTGGAGACTAATCAAATATCTAATGTAGGCTCTCAATCGGTATCTTAACACTGAATTGGTTGACTTCTCCGATTGGAAGCTGTTGGAAATTGATTGGTACATCCTTGAAGGGTTAGAAACTGTCTTGAGCGTGAGTCGTCTATTTAACCCATGGACAGTCACTCATGTGACAACAGGTTCCGCACGCGTGTCAACAAAGCATGTCGTCCGAATCCACACCGGTTTTGTCGCGTGCGATATCCAGTTTTGAGATGTTTATGACAGAATGGGAAAAACTCGGGGAACAGCACGAGATGCTCCGGCCCTGGACGGAAATCGGCCTGCGGTGGGCAAAGAAATACTACATTCGAATGGACGATACAGACGCTTATGTCGTCACAATGTGTCAGTCTTTGAATCAAGATTTGTCGCTCTAACCTCTGACTTCATTGAACAGTCCTCAACCCTGCTATGCGCCTCTCGTGGATCCAAGCTGAATGGGAAGGTCACTATATCCGGCGTGCCAAAGATATCATTCTGGCGCTCGTAAGACTACACAATTCAACTCCTCAGTCATCTTTCTCACGACTTGCAGATGCGTCAGTACCGTAGCCAGAAGTCGTCAACGTCTGAAGCTACAACGACGGATTCCCCTGTCCAACCCGATCCAGTGGTTTCTGTGGCTCCAACGCGATTCAAAGTCCAAGATTCTGTATACAAAAAAAAGTCCACACGTAATGTGTCCAGTGTGGATGTTGAATTCCAAAAATATGTTTCGGGTCCAATCTCGTCTGAGGAGACCAACATCCTGCGGTTCTGGGAGGTGAGGTGATTCCTATAATTGAATGGCGTTTTGGTACTACAACTAACTCCCTCAACAGGCTAATAGGTTGGAACTCCCAACACTGTTCTCAATCGCGATGGATTATCTCCCGATCCAGGCAACGTCCGTCCCTTGCGAGCGTGTGTTCTCGTCAGCAAAGGACACGGACACCGCGAAGCGAAACCGAATCAGCCCAATTCTCATGGAGGCCCTTCAAATGCTGAAATATTCACTCAAGAAAGAACGCCTCAACTTCATGAACGGATGGTCAATATCGGAAGCTGCCATGAGTATGTCGGTGCCAACTGGCGAGCTTAGCTCTCTCTTTGTGGATGATCCTGTTGTTTCGTTTGACAATTTGTTGAATGACCTTATTAACTACGATGATTGCGAGTCTTAACCCCAGCTTTTTTACGTCACTGCAATGAGAATATATTTTCCTTGGCCACGTTACTGTCTGTACTGACAGAGATGATCGCACAGCAGTTGCGTGCGATATTGTTGGTGTTTATTTGACATCGGAGTTCGCAATTTAGTGAACCGACGCATCCCCCAAGTTGACTTTACCCATCATTTCTCTCTCTTAACGTTGATGACGACTACGCGCCTTCGAAATCCACGACATACCTCGGAGAAGCGATTCTCTCCCTCGAAGTCAGATATTGTGCGTGTTGGTGGCCGGTACAGAGTATGTAACCTACTCGGTACTGGGGGATCTGGTGAGCTCGACTCTGACTCGAGTTTGACACACTTTCCTGAGTTCGTTAGGGAGTGTCTATCTAGGAAAAGACATTGCGACGGGGGGTGATGTTGCTGTGAAGATAGGGCACCCATGCGGCTTACCTTCAAGGCTCAGTCATGAACACAACGTGTATACAACTATCGCCGGTGGCAGAGGAATCCCTCGAGTACTCTGGTACGGCAAGGAAAGTATATATGAAGTTATTGTCCTCGATCATCTCGGAACTTCACTGGGCGACCTGATCGATCAGCTTGAGTTTGACCACAGGAAGACATTCTCGTACGCCACCCAAATGGTACGTTATATAAAACAAACAATCATACTAAACCTAAACACACCCTCACATGCAGCTCTTAGCAGTCCAGTCACTTCATGATCGACACTACATCCATCGTGACATTAAACCTGGGAATTTCATGATTCGTGCTGATAACCTTCCTCCTACCCTCTTTCTCATCGATTTCGGCTTGGCACGATTGTTCCGTAATCCCGCAACTTATTTACATATCCCTTTCACAACGAATCATTCGATCGTTGGTACCCTTCCGTTCGCATCCATCAGTGGCCAGCAAGGCAATGTCCAGTCGCGTCGTGATGACCTAGAGTCTCTCGCCTATACCATCATTTATTCAGCACTCGGCGAGTTGCCTTGGACCAGCAATTCCGCAGGCAACGACGAGGAGGTAGTCCTCCGTAAGAAAACATCGATCACAGTGGAAGAGCTGTGCGAAGGCTTACCCGCTCCCTTCTGCAAATTCGTCACCTATGTCCGTTCTCTTGGCTTTGACAAGAAACCGGACTATCAGTTCCTTCATTCCATCCTCTTACAGTGCTCGGAAACCGTGACTGATCAGCCCATCAAAGCACCACCCCATGTCAGCGTGGACCGTGCACCTATCTTCACTAGTCGGGTGTAAGTGACCTCGCCCTCTATGAATAGCGGCACTAACTAGATTTATTTAGCCTTCGCTCTTCGACTCGCGCGATTGCTAAACCGTCTCGGTACATACATCAAACACCCGCTCGGGCCACTCGTACAAGGTCCTGGAAGTAGCATGTTTTCGTAGTTTGAGACGTTGGGCTTTGAGGTACATGTAGGCGATGATGTATCACGCGTCGATTTTGTTGTAGAGCTGTAGTTTGATGTATGGGAACTAAGATTTGACTACAATTTTCGCGATCTGGATTGGGAGCTGAGCCGCACTCTAGCCGGAGAAACGCCGGCTATTTTGGCGGCGCGGCTCGGCGCGGCTAAGTGGCATGGGTGCCCACGGCGCAGCTCGGCTAACAAGCTGACTGCCCGGCTAATTGTGGCTCGGCTAACGGCTCGGCTCGGCTCTTGTAGCCGCCGAAACACTACTTAGGGTACTTAAGGGGGATCAGCTTGGCCAGATAGCGGCAAGTTGAGTCTCCTGTCTAAATAACAGAAGTCTCTTCCCTTCCTATTCAAAGCAGGGTCTTATCGACGTACTGATAAGGCGGGAACCTGCTACTCTACTGTCCTCTAAGTCGCAGCAAAGGCTTAGCTTATGACACAGCGTCCACAGAAGGACTCAGTACGACCACCCAAGTACGCCTTCTGTCAAGAGGTGTTTCCAGACTTAGTGCACAAAGGAGGACGCTGCACGTGCTTCGACACGCCACAGCCCAAAGAGAAGACGACCACCACAGACGCAACTGAGCTCTAATCGTCTCGTCCATACCGGCGGTGACACAGGCTGCCCGCTGTAAGGGGGAGGTGCTCCGGGGAGGGGCGATGGGGCACGGGAACAATTGAGCGGTTGGGGATATTGGCCCGGAGGAACAGCGCCGGGTATGGGCGATGGAGCACGGGATCGGTTTCCCCCGTACGAAGGCATTGCACCAGGAATGGGCGATGGGGCGCGCTGACTATACATCCCAGGGCCTGAACCACCCATAGGATTGGGCGAAGGAGCCCTGGAGCATGAGAGGATAGCATGCTCGGGTGTGCTGCGGTATGGAGAAGGAGCACGGTAGATGTCAGGGCCATGCCCGGACAGCGGATATGTGGGGTTTGACAGGAATACCCTGCTCCTGGGGCAGAAGTTGCCAGCGAAGGCAGCGTCCGGCTGGACTAAACCTTTCAAACACATGTCTTCAAAGGCTGCGCGTGACGTGATAACAAGGGCGATCCGCACGAATTGAGTGGCAAAATGGTGGGAGGTGTGCCCAGAGCTCTTCGCTGCTGCTATTATTCATCAGACGCCGCTGGGGGTAGGGTGTTGATACTTTGCATCCTATTGCTAAGGTGGAGGATGTGGCGTTTGAGCGCGCTGGGAGGTCGTGGCCAGTGGGGTGTTAAGCCGTGCAGTAAAAGACACCTAAGTTCAACATGTGGCGGCGAAGTTGAACAATGGGCCGCTCCGGTCCGAGTGTGATGCGTGACCCACTACAGTAACTTACTCTCGCGTTGGTTACTAAGTCCTCTCAATTTCCCGCCTTTGTCTCAAGCTGTCCCCCCACCACTTAACGGATCGGAGGAATCGCACTCATCCTCCACTTGTGCTCCACAATGAGACTCTGCCACACCGTCTGCTGAAGCAACACCCGCTGGTGTGAGGGACGCATTCTGTCTCACTGAACCCGAACCCGCTTGGCCACACGACTCACCCAAAGCCGCACCAAGTTGTACAATTCGCACATTTCTCCGTCAAGGAGTCCCTAAGATCGGAGCGACTCGCGGCAGCTGCCGATACATCTAAAGATATGCAGCCCCAATGCGCTCTCTCAGAAGGTCGTTTCTTTTTTATTTTATTTTTAAAAAACCGGGTTTTTCTCCTTACAGTACATCACAACAGAATACCTCCTTCACCCCGTCTTCCAGTCATGCAACGAAAAATGCCAAAGTTGTCATCATTGCCCTTGGCTCCCTCCACCGCCTCATCGCCTTGCGCGCCGTCTCCCTCTCTGCAATCTCCTCTCTGTAACCGGCTCCTGGGACGAGGCTAGCTCGTACGCCTCGTGGACCGGGGTAAGTTCTTGAACCGGACTAGTACTGTATGGATTGATCGGATCACTTGTCATTGATGCGTGAAGTGCCTCGTTGTGATGTGGATGGACAGCTGGTCAGCATCGTGTTGTTTTAGATTGCTGTACCCCTCGTGTTTGCTCTGTAATACTTTGTACGCGTTTGTTACTTCGCTAGGATACTTAAGGACGACCGACTTGGCCATGTAGCGACAAGTTGAGTCTCCTGTCTAAATAACAGAAGCCTCTTCTCTTCCTATTCATAGCGGGGTCTTATCGACGTACTGATAAGGCGGGAACCCACTACTCTACAGTCTACTAGGCCACTACGAAGGCCTTGCTTATGACCCAGCGTCCCAACGCAGACAAGGTCACTCTACCCAGATACGCCTTCTGCCAAGAGGTATTCCCCGACTTAGTCCACAAAGGAGGACGCTGCACGTGCTTCGACACGCCCAAGCCCAAGGAAGAGGCAGTGACCACGGACACCACGGAGCTCTAATCGTCTCGTCCATACCGGCGGTGACATCAGTTTACAGCGAGCGCCGGTCAGACTGACGGAGTCGTGAAGCTGCTCTCCCTGGCGGCATGGAGACCGGCCCAACAGGGGCTGAGCGCTGAGCTGCGGCCGGCGGGCCGTGTCAGTGAAAATACAGTTCAGCGTCATGAATGCACAAAGAACGGAATAGGTTTTTAGGAAGGGTGTATCTATACGGCGTCTGGCAATGTATATTCGAAGTTATGGAGAGATTGAGTGCGGTCTACACGACTTGCGGCCGATTTCTCTCAATTTACGACGCGCACAGGCGCATGATTTGTAAGCAAAACAGGGATGAGGCGGACGAGCCAGAAAAGCACGGTGAACGCGATGGAAACCCCAAAAATTTCGACATAAGTACAGTCATTTACCACCACTTGGGACACCACTACCACTTGGGACAAATTGAATTTCCACACCAATTTAGACTCATTTTGCCCCAACATTTATCTCATTGGCATCTACTACATCTTAGCCACACTTTATGTCTATGTGTAGAGGTATTTTAATGAGCAGATCACTTTCTAGACATGAATCAGTTTGAAATGGTTTCATAATCGAAATTTTAAATCCTCAATATCTCAACAAAAACATAAGCTTAGAGCCTTAGCCAAGTGGCTGGTTCAAATTTATTATGTCAGGCTCCCCATCCAAATGAGTTGCCAGTAGTTCTTGATATGCAATGAGGAGATGAGGCCATTTGGAGGCCATTTGAAAGAAATCCTATGCCAGTGCGTCACATCACACCTTCCAAATTTGGCATCTCACTCGTCTCGAAAATGCCTGGGCGCGCCAAATCGTTACCGTTACTGGCATGATTGTGTCACGTCCCAAGTGGCAGTTTCTACGGTGATAAGGACTTTTCACACTGATCCCCCTCGATATGGCCTCCCTTCCACCTGATAACATTCAAATTGTGGTCAAACTCAAGACTACATCAGAGAGAAGTGATTGACCAAATCACAATTTATTTAAAAGGTACCAAAATTTCACACTGGAACAGATTATATTTGGCTGTCCCAAGTGGTGGTAAATGACTGTAGATGTATCTTAGGTCTGGCGATGTACATGCAAAGTTATGGAGAGACAGAGGAACGAATGCACTACCTGTAGCGATTCTAAAAAACCTCCCCACCAAAATTCGAATTTGAAACCAAGCCTCAATTTTGTACTTGTATGTTCTGGGGATTCAGCGATATTCAGCCCTTTAGCCGATAATTGCTCGCTCCGCTCGCAATGATGCAGAGACGTGCATGATGATAACTTGAAGTCATGTGGTCAGCATTACGGTCTGACCAATATAGACTTTCGATCAAAAAACACATGACTACCAACAACATTATCCTGGCAGTATGCTGAATTTAACTTCTCTGTATCATTCCAATTTTTTCGTATGCATCCCCGAAGGGAACAATAAACATTGGGCAGAATTTGTACTGGCAACCAGAAATACTAATTTTGTACGGTCCGCGGGTGAGGGCTTATGTGTTTGGACGTGCCACGGCCCACGTGACGGTGGGCGCTCCATCCGTGAGTCAACCACATCAGAGAATTAGGCAAACCATGATTTGGGATTATTGACTCTGCTGGAACTCAGACCCGATGATTGGCAAGATCAGGCCTGATAAGACTACACACGAAGTCCATTGGTATGATCAAGCATGATCATACTACCTCAATATGATCGGAATTAATCATAGTGAGCCTGAAGTCCGTCGCTATGATTGAGCATGTATCTGATCTACCCAATATGATCGGGATTGATCATAGCGAGTTCGAATATAATATTGATTATCATTGAACATCCTCTTCGCATCGAGCAAATCATGCCGAGTTGATTTGGTCACCAATAAACCATTCTCCTACCCCATGCTGGCACTGCGTGCACGCCGCCCAAGCGGGCTATATGTCATATGTCAATTTTATTCTATAACTACTCGGGCTGGCTGTACTATGTGAGCGTTGCTTCTACACACTGTCTCATAACTCTGCGAACCCTTCTTCGTCAAGAATTTCGTCGTCATCAATGCCCTCTTCGTCTTCGTCATCGAGGTCTTGCTCGTTGTCCATGTTGCCCAACCTCCTGTTCATTGTCTGTATCCTCGTCTTCATCTACATCTTCGTCTTCCTCGTTGATAGGTTTTCTCCAACTTGTGCGCTCTTCATGCGTCCCAGAGTCTTCCTCGATGTCATTGCCCCATTCCTCATGCGGATGGGAGTTGCTGTCTTCGTACATGTCATCAACTGTCGCTTCGTGTTGCTCCTCATAACCCGATTCATTGTTGTGCCTTTTCAACCTCGAGTCAAGATAGTGAGTTCCGAGGTGACCAACACCACCTCCTCGGAATCGCATAAACACGTCGCGATCGGCAAAACTTCAGTATCTCTGGTGAGTGCATTGTATTAGTGAGAATGATGTATTTACTTACAAGTTCACATAGAAGCTATCCCAGTCTTCTTCGCCATCGGCGAGGCAGTAAGCTGCCAGCGTCACCAACAACGGGCAAGCCGAACGTATGGCTTTCCGGGTTGCTCAGCGCTCCCACGCTCCCATTCACATCAGACGCATCGCCCAGGCGCACGGTGCCAGTGGCAGGGGGAGAACTTGGCTATGGCATACGCCCAAGGACGAGCTCGATGCTGGACCGCAATGCGCCGCCAATGCCCTGAATCAGGCTGTGTGCGCGGGCACGTCCAAGCGCCAGTGATGTACTAGATACTGAGACATGAAAATGGTGTCGTGAGCTCCCACCACTGCCTGAACCTGAAACCTGAGCTTGTATTCCGCAAACAAGATTGGGAGTGGAAAATGCCACGATCCACACGAGGAAAGTTGCACTACCATTGTGTGAGCCAAAGAGAGATGCCCTACGGCCCGGCTGAGAAAACGGTGGAGAAAGTAGGCCAACTGAGTCTTCGCACTCGCGCGCCTCGAGCGAGCCATCAGGCGACAATTGTCCCGAGCGGGATGCGCGTCATAGAGCGCAAGTGTTTGAATACAAGGTCCGTGAAGTAGACTACGGAACGGGCAACTCTGTGCATCTGTGGAGGGTTTTTGTCAACCCCATTTAGGTCATCACTCGAGCGTGCTGTAATGTTTACTATGACCAATCACCTTCTAAATCACCAAGCCAAGCCTGGCATAGAGTGCACGGTCGCAGTCCATTAGGACCTGCTCCCGCATCGAATTATCTACTTCGCCAAGCACGATCGCGTTAATATATACGGGCTCGCGAGCGCACTCTGTATGCCGAGCACGGACCAGCGCGCAATCTTGTCGCTGCACGATATACTGAGCACGCGCAGCGCATCCGCACGACCGGGTTTGGTCCGCAACACGCGGAGCCGCGTGTAACCTTCACGACCTCGGGAAGGTCTGGTGATAGGAGAGGGCGCACGATGGTGTCCAAGCAGGCGAATACTTCGGGGTCCTGTGTGGCGGCAAGGATTCCCATGGACGCATCTCCACCTAGGAGAGAGAAAAAGGAAGGTGAGATGGCGGTGTGTGGAGACGAGGAAGGAAGAAGGACGCATCGGGAATGGGATGAACGTACGCACATGACACGGTCGATGCGTACATCCAAAGATGTACGTTGTCCCTGAGCACATACAAGCCATCGTCGCGCGCGCAAACCCACGCGGACCGTCGGACGTGCAATGCTCGTTCTGACCTTGTGCTTGGGCATCGCGCTGCACTTCTTCAAGGAGCCATCGTATTGCGCCGCGCCGCACGATGACTTCCGCGTCCCACGGGCTCGAGGCGAGAGCGGACGTAAATGGCTTGCTAAAACGATCCCAGCATTTGCGACATGGGTGAGATGGGTCACAGTTCTTGTAGCCCGTATTCTGGCCTTTTCGCGTTTCGGGGCAGTAAGATGTGGGTGAACAGCAGGTTGGACATGGTGTACAGAACGTACATTTATGACATAGGTAGTTTTCAGGGTAGACAAGCGTCTTTCCGTTGTGCAGTAGTGGATGACCTGGCGTAGGCATGGTTGTGGGCCGCCGATCACTCGCAGGGGGCGTTGTTGATCCCGTGCCACTTGATGTCGATGCTGGACGAGGACGACGGGGAGGAGGTGGACCAGGTGAAGGGGCATAGCGGGGCTGTTGCGATTGCTGCGTAGCAGCAGGAGGTAGAGTTGTAATACCGCCCGAGTTATAGAAGTCCTGTGCGAAATCGGATAACTTGGAGTTCGAGCGCCCAGGACGGGAAGGCGGTGGGCCAGGGGGCGGCACGAATCTAGGAGGCTGGGGTTGAGGTAGTTGCAAATGTTGTTGCTTGCTGGTGCTGACTCGGGGGAGTTGAGAGCTGCAAGGGTGGTTCGGGGGCACGCTGGAACGGTCTGCGCGGACCTTGTTGTTAGACAAGCTCACCTCCCTGACATCAGGCGTCAGTGAGTAAGCAGACGGTGCAGATTCAGTATTCCGTCGGTTGACGAGAGGACATCGTCTGTCTGGGGTCTATTGGACGGTAGAGAGGGGGCCAGGGGAGCTAAAAGATGGGCGTGGGGGAAGAGACGGCGGGAGTCATGGAGGGCGTCACCGCGTACGGGTAGATGAGTTGTCGGAAGACACTTTACGCCTGCGCCAAGGGAGAGGAGCTGGCATGTGGGGATGGGCATACGGCGTACATCCTGAGGGCTCGGCACGGACGAAGTGGAGAGATAGCCAAAACGGGGGAGCAGCAGAGGGCAAACTGGAAGCGGTCGTTGTCTTCACATTGCCTGGGCTACGCGTCTCGCACTGCAGGCTGCCCTTGCCCTTGCCCCTGAGATTGCGCAAGTGCGACTTGCGTTTGAGTCTAGAGATGGTGCATATTAGCGTGCGAATGGTGCGAACGGTGCTATGCACATGGGATTGACCGTTGTACCATTTCCCATGTGTTGGAGCTGCTGTTGCTGGGCCTCCTTCTCGGATTTTTTTTCATGATGCACCTGCGTCGGTTGTGATTATGGCTGTGGACTTATGGCTGTGGACTTGCAAATTACGGTTGCGGTTTCCGGGACCAGGCGTGCGGGACCAGGCGTGAAAATGGATTTGTCAGCTACTGTACAAGTTGAACCTTAACACCTTTTCGCTTCAAGCAACCTACTACCTCTCCCTTCATTAAATTAATTGTCGCTATGTCCTAACCCTATCAGCAGCTCATCTTCTGGCAAATATTGGTCCTGACGGCGTTAACAGTCATGGAGCTCTGGTACTGTATTTGTTGCCGACCACACATCCATCATTGCGCTGACTAATCGACGCATACATCTCCGTCGAAGCAATCACAGCAAATCACAAATTCGAGTGGCCCCACGGGCAAAAGCGGACTTGGCGAGCTCAAGTTCAACATTGACGGCTCCGCATCTACTGCTTCTTGGGGCCGTCCGCTACGAGGTGTGTGCGGGTGCCACGTTTTTATCATGCCAAATCTGGGTGAGCTGAACGGAGGATAAATGTAGATGCCTTGATCCACAGCTTCGATCCTACTGCAAGCTGTGACCCTGTGACATTCCAGCCATGCTCCGATCGTCAAGAAATATGTCGATTCGTTTCGCCGTGTCTACTCCCTGAACAAGGGAGCGCGTGCGACCGATCCTGTCGCAACTGGGCGATATCCCGAGGATGCATATTTGGCGGAAATGTGCGTGTATAATCATCTTTTATTAATCGGGTTTCTCTCCCGAGTACGCTTCACCCCGATTTTTGATCCTGATTATTGAATTACCTCTCTTGGATGGAACGGAATTAAACCGAAGCCATGGTACCTGTACCTCGCTACACTCGCCGTCGCCGAGCAACTTTACGATGCGCTCCTCACCTGGGACACCCTCCGCGCGATCGAGGTGATGCCAATATCCCAAGCCTTTGTCGCGCAGTTCGTTCCCGACATCACCCCAGGAACATACCACGCAGACTCAGAGTCAGAGTTAGGTCGACCTTGACCACGTACTCGCGCCTCTCCGCAGCGATCCGCACATATGCCGATGGCTTCCTCGCCATTGTCGCGCGACACATTCCGCCGACGGCGGGCTCGCAGGCAGTTTGACAAGGCCAGCAGAGCCCCAGCGAGCGCAGCCGATCTGTCTATCCCATCGAGCCTAGTGGCGGCCGCCACAACGATTGAGCGGAGCCCAATGCCGCCCACCGGAACTCTCGCTCTCGCTCACCCTCACCGCGCGCGCCATCCTGTTCCTACCATGGTGTGTTGCTGTTGGCACAGCAATCATGCTCTACCCACGAGGCTCATACGCATGTACGCAGGTCCACCGTGCACGCCACACCACCGCCGCACACCACCCGCACACCGCGCGCGTCCGTCTCAGCATCTTCCTCGGTGTCCTTTGCCTCATCACTACCACCATCCCCAGCTGGCATCTTCGTGTCGTCCTGCTCGGCACAGTCGTCGCACACGCTGTGGCCTGTCTCGCATTTTCTGGAACAATTGCATCCATCATGTTGGTACTGCATGTGTAGTTGAGGAGAAATAAAACTGCAAATTTTATTTAAATATCGTGTGACTATCATATAGGCAATGATCATGAATAGGCAAGTAAAACATCAATGACCACGTCCTGCTAGCATGATTGAAGTGGGATGGATATGATCAAATATGATCAATCGGAATGAGATTGATCAAACATGATCAATCGGAACGAGCCTGATCAGCGCATACCTAAAACGACGGACGTTGATTATGTTCAGCACTCTTGACACGGAATGATCAAGGAGCATAACTGACCTTGATCAGACGAGATCATACCAGTTCGGATATGATTGGCATGATGCACATGATCAGGCTTGATCATCTCCAATATTATCTTTGCAAATTTACTGATGCACCTCATGTCTTTTTCAGACCATACTCCGTCATACTCAGTCGGGATTCTTGTGTATTCGTATTCTTACTTCTCTACAATCAATACGCTCTTCCCTTGTCACTACACACCATTCGTCTGAGTAAATCGCCAAGCACAGGGCGGCCAGAGTACGGCCAAATCTCGCTTGGAGTCGCGAGCAGTGAGACGCACTCATTCCGCCCACCTTCCTGCGCGTCCATCCCAAGCCCCACCCGGAAAGTATGTTGTGCTTTCGCTCAACTCCTTTCACGTTTTCTTGTTTCATCAAAACAAGACGGATTGTTTTTAACTAGGTGATGAGTCAACCGACATATATTACCACCTCCTAATCGTATCATCGACCTGCCCGTATTCTGAAAGTTCACTTCCATGGGAGGCTCCGAGTGGAGCTCCTTCCTCAAGCGTCTGCTTAAATACTTTCGGATCTCTCCCGTGAGCGGTCTCATTGTGATATCAAGCCTGCTTAACGTTCCGGGTCAGTATACTCGTTTCAATTACTGTATTGCTGCCGGCATACTCTCTGCCTCGAATGGTGCATTTGACGTCAAATACATCGATGCTCTCTTTCTCTGCGTCAGTGGGATCACGGGTACTGGACTCGTAACTGTGGACTTGAGCGCTCTTACACCATTGCAGCAAGTCATCCTCGTCATCGTCTCTCTCATCTGGAAGTAGAGTATGCTCTAGTTTCTGATAGTTTTGCTTTCCAGCTTTGGTCGCCGCGCACTGTATAATAGATCTCTGTTTCTCTTGTGACAGTATACCTACGCAAGCGATACTTCACAAAGAATATCGATTGGGCGGCCAAATCGGAATATGAGCGTACCAGAACGTCAGCCGAGCACATGTCCGGTTCTCATGGAGCTCATGACGCCCCGTCTTCTCGCCCAGCAAACCGTCCCACTGACACTATACCACGGCCTATTCCATCCAACGACTTCGGAGGGATGCCACCTCAGGTCCTCAGCGTTAGGGTTGCCGAAGTCCGGTTCAGTCCGGTTCTTCAACAATTTTGCTGAACCTCGGACCGAACTTCAGGTTCGGTTCAGGGAATTACCTGAACCTTGAACTGGACCATCGGTTCAGGTTCGGAAGGGTCCAGTTCAGGTTCAGCAAAAGTTCGGACCGAAATTACTTGAGCATTTCCATTTTTCAGGATGAACTCACAGCTCAGCCTACCATGCGACCTGTGTGTACCTTCTCACTCTCCCAGCAACATGTATACTGACAATTCTGCAGATCGTGTCATCCATCGACTCTTTGCTGGAGTCTCGGAGATCAGCGTTTTTGCGCATGGCTTGCCATCTACCACGACCAACCCATATCAACAACCGCTCTGCACTAAAACTTAAAGGATCTCGGACTCACCTACAAATGCCTCAAGAGAATTGCTGCCAAGCGAGACGACACATATCACGCCGATTGGCTTCACAACATGACCTCAAACTACACGGCCGATCAACTCGTCTTCCTGCCTCCGCAACCTCTCAACGCATCGTACAAAGCGTCCAGCCCCGCCATACCCCCGTGCCCATAGCGCCGCAGTGCTCGTAGCACTGTTCGTAGGACGAGCGGGCAATCTTTATGTTCTACTTAGCCAGTAAGGCGTCAGTAGCAGCCTGGAATGGAACCGACTGCTATACTTGAACTTGACAGACGAGCAATGACGCTCAGCTCATATGCTGGTGACACCGCACTCCCAGGGGGAAGGATCGACGACGACGGCAAGACGATTGAGGATACCGCGGTACGTCCTGACGCATCCTGTCCTCCCTGTTCGTCGTTTGATTGTAACACAGTTGACCTTCAAGAGACGGGAAGTGTTTGAGGAGGTCCTCTTTCTCTCCTACCTTTCATTGCGCTGGAATTCTGTGCTGAAACACTGTGCATGGTGCGTGCACAGATTGGTCTTCCTCAAGACAAAGACAAACTGCCACTCCTTTGCATCCTCGACCCCTTTCTCGCCGGAAACGAGGTACTCGTGACTCCGTGCGTACAGTACTCTCCTCCGCCCTTCCCATATTCACAGCGTGCCTCACTCACACAACAACAACATCACCTATGAAATGCACAGCGTAGTCGTACTCATTCTCGACAACACCCTCAAGGTCAGTCTATGTCTATTCCTCCGTCATCGTTGTTGCTCCCACAATGTCAATACCCACGCCTCCCAACCAGCCAGTGCTGAACGCCCCCAAAGTAGACACCCTCTTCTCGCACCCACTCGCCTCCTTCCTCTCCACCACATTCCCCGAGCGCACAGAGCCCAGAGGACCATTCCTCGAAGCAGAAGCACACGCAGAGACAGCAGCCGTCAAACTGCAATACCACACTTACAGCGATGTTCCAGGACCCTGGCCTTCTAGCAGTACAAACACAGACTCGGCAGGGGCAGGCTCAGCAGGAGGTCGGACGACTAGCTCAGATTGCGCTCTCCACGAACGACAGGCTATCGTCGACGCTCGAAGATGGTGATCTCGTCGATGGCGCCAGCACGCGTACAGGGCCAACGACCGTCCTTGATCGAGCGGTAATGGAGCACAATGTTCTTGCGAGCTCGCGGATATACAACAACATTTCCTTTAGCGGTCTTGGTGCGTTATTAGATCTCACACCTGGGGCCGCGGAGACAATGGCGCGCAAGATGATCGAACAAGGCCGCCCCAAGGAACACATCGACCAAGTTGACAAATTAATCTGGTTTGAAGCGGCACGAGAAGAGAATGACGCACAAGGGAAGGCCGGTGGACTGGGGGATGTAAACCAGGATACGGAAGACACTGGTTCATTGTTCACCAAACGATGGGACCAGCAGATCAGAATGACCGCTGCGCATGTGAGTATTGCCATGCAAACAATTATTTTTGTTCATTGATGTCGAATCGAGGTCGAAACACTTGTACAACACTTAGCCCAGGTGCTATCTCCCTGGTGTCCCGTTCTTTCGACATGTTGGACATCCAATACAACATTGGCAACGTCGCGGCCGATGTCAATCTGAGAATGGGCTTGTACGCTCGACGGCCATTCACATGTAATCTTAGCAGACTGTAAATCAGCATGTAATTGGTAGCCTAGAGAAATGCAAGTAACGATGCTTGTATATACTATACAATGCATGAATGAATGAAACCCCCACTACCTCACTGCACTGCGCCTCCTTCAATCTTTCTCCGTTTCTTCGCACGCTCACGCTTTGTCTCCAACTCATGCCACTCACCTTCCAACGACGATAATCCAGTTGGCATCAGGATTGCCCATCACCATTGTACCCATCAATGGGCCCTTCCCCGGCACGGCTATCATACTCCTCTTGTGTAGAGTAATTTCTAGTATTCTCGAATTTTCAACTTTTTCGTGATTTTCGAACCGCCACAAAACATGTGAGACAAGAATTTCCGGAATGGGTGTATTACTCGTGTCCACTGGAGCACCCTGGACCGTTACATGGCGCCGATCTGCGAATGCCACCCTGCAGACCACCAAAGTTGCCCAGGCCCATGCCAAGACCTGGCTTGTGACAAGTTGGCACAGTGCAAGAAGTGATGATAGTACTGTTGTTGCAGCTACTACTATGGTCCCAGAGTTGCAGAGGTGGCATCGTGATCACCACCACACATCGCCTACATCTACATCCATATCGTCCGCCCCGTCTGCCTTGTCAACTTCACATGTGCTCCAGGCACACTACTGCCTCGCACTGCGCGTGCGTGCTGTATATGCGTGCATTCCAGGGCTTCAATACTCGAGTCGTCATTTGCCCCTTGTCTTGTGTAGGTGGTTGAGACGAAGCAGTGGTGGCTGAGAAATGAGCACTTAGTGGTTGAGTGCGAGGTCACAGGAAACAAAAGAGAAAAGAGAATAGAAAAACAACTTGCCACGATGTGTGATACTGCGACCGCTCAGTGCACGTGAGAAACTTGCTATGTGCGATGCTGTTAGTAGGCTTGTTAGGCTCGGAGCTAAGGTTGTGGACAGTGTCGATTTTGATTGCCAGCACCAAATCGGACGAGAGTATAAGAAATTAAAAGTTCGGTTTGAACCAGGTTCAAGGTGGTTCTGCCTTTCTCGAACGCTGAACCGGACTTGTGGTCCAGTTCAGCACAGCCATCGAACCTCGGACCGAACTTCGGTCAGGTTCGGAAAAGTTCAGGTTCGAACTTTGGTTCTGAACCGAACTGCGGCAACCCTACTCAGCGTGCTTTATCCCGTGTAAGTCCAATGATACGTCCTGAAG
Organism: Russula emetica; assembly: GCA_015178925.1. Lineage (NCBI taxonomy): Eukaryota > Fungi > Basidiomycota > Agaricomycetes > Russulales > Russulaceae > Russula > Russula emetica. The sequence goes on along the minus strand of WHVC01000044.1, from coordinate 278,316 downwards.
AAAGGGACGGCCGACATGACATACTCCACGAATCGCCTTTAGACTGCGGCTTTTGCGGTTTCTGTACACCAGACTCCGGCTACAGCGCTTTCGGAAATTCTTGCCACACGTTCAGAATTGATGAAAATAAATAAAATAATTCCAATAATTCGATAAAATAGTAATTCACCCATTCCCTTCCACTACACTATCATACACCTCTATAAGTAATTCAATAGACATCTCTAAGCGATACTTAATGGGTTCTGATTCAATATACCCGACATCTTCACCTGCAGCAGGCGACACACTCAAAATTCCATTTCCGAAGAGATTTCTGTTTCATGAGGTTGACGAGACAGATAGCGAAGCTTCTCCTGATGGAAGAGACAGGGATAAATCCAGGAGTAAGTTTGGAAAGCCCTCAGGCCAGTTTGACAGTGACTGACATGATCAATCGTCATCCCACAGAACTTCCTCTCGCACTGTGCCACTGTGGCCTCCCACCAACAATACCCCGGGCCTAGGCCTCATTCGTATACCTCCACAGCCATTTCACACCCCTGTAAAGCGCAAGCATCATAGTCAAAGCCCAGATCACTGCTTGACATTGTCCATATCCTCTGAACCCGAACTTCCAGCAAAAAAGTGGGAGCCCAAGGATTTCGAGCAGGAGCGAAAGTGAGTGGGCTATATCCGGCTTGGCACCATTGCATCACCGCCGTGTCCTCTTGGCCTGGAACACTGAGCAATTGGTGTAGATCCATGTTGTTGCTCCGTTAATGTTACCATAGATACTACCCCACTCTCCTTTATATGCCATGCCTCATAGCTACTGACTAGTTACCCTCACATTGACTTGGACGCTTATACAGTTATTACCCCTAGTTACTTGCTTCGATTGTATCGACATTACTGATACCTTCGATAATACAGTATAAACTTCAATTGCTCACTCAGGGGTGTCCAGTTTCGCATGCGAAAACTACAACTACTACAAGTGCTATGTTGCAATAAGACCTTCAATAGCAGCGGGGTTCAGGACTCTAGGTCGACCAGTGATGACTGCTGGTGGTTTGACAGAGCCGAAGGCTTCATAGTTGTCAGCCCATCGATCAATGCTGCGGCGAGAGACTCCAAATGCTTTGATAACGTGTTCAAGAGGCCAGCCTTCAGCAATGAGCTGGAGTGCCCGTTCCTTCACACCAGTGTCAATCTTGCAAAAGGGCATATAGATAACAGCTCGTACAGATGTTTGAGAGGTCTGTTGAGGTAGTATAGATCGAGTAGAGACAAATGACGATTTACAGAATTGTTTTCATTTTTTGATTTTTTTTCGAATTTAAAACTCAATTCCGAACGTGTGGCAACAATTTCCGAAAGCGCTGTAATTCCGTTTTGAACCTCAGCCATTTTGGTGGCTGAACGTGATCTGCAGGGCATCGTGGAACAGCCGGACGATCAATCCTCAGAGCCAAGATGACCTTCTTAAGGGCTGTGGAAATCCGTTGGACCGATTAGTGGACTATTTTTTCCTTCCTTCATTGAAGCGGAATCTACACCTTAGTACGCTCACGACCCCTCTATCGCCAGTGATATTCGTCTCGGAGCAGGGTGAAGTTCCCCCTGCACGTTCCGTCTCATGCCCCGGTTTTTATGCGCGCGTCGGGAATAACTCGCGCTCCATTGGGCTATCAGATGACTATAACGAACTGCTAGGTGGCGTGGAGTACCACGCTCTTACAGTTTTGCTTTGAATTCTTTCTGGAGTTAGTACACGATTTCTCTTCACCAGGACGGCGCGTTAATGACGACGGGCATGCCTTGTATTACATCGTAACGCTGTTGATACCATTTGCAGCGCTTTCCCCGTGCATGTCGATGTCGAGATGGAAAGACGACTTCCTACCTCCAGAACAACATCGAGTTATTATCCCTATCTGGTTGATTTGAATGGTAATGATTACCTCTCGTGTTACGAGCTGTCCTGACGCATATAGTAGGAATACAGCCTTTCAGGTCATTGGCGCACTGGGTAAAGAGTACGTTCTTCAAGTTCCGTTTAACAGTTGTTTTGGGATTTGTTGTGTCGTTGCTGTCGAAATCATTACGCCATTCACGTACACTGCTCGGAAGATTAAATGAGACATCATCCATCAGGAAAAGTGTCAGTACTTTTTCTTGTCTTTCTATACTTTTTTCATGACTTTTTTGTCTTTCTTGTCTTTTTTAAAAGGCAAAAGACAAAAAAGACATGAAAAAGTACTAAAAGACAAGAAAAAGTACTGACACTTTTCCTGATGTCGATGCGCCATCATCATCGTCTATCTTAGTACCTGGGGAGCGATCAGAGCGCTTAGTGAAGTGCCAGGTGCAGCGCGGGTAGACGAAGTGTAGACGAGGGCCACAGACTCGGACATGATTGGAGTACAAGTGTTGCTAAGTACACGGGCCGGTGCAACGCGCCCTCGGGCAAAGCCTGTGAGCACTCAACTTCAAGTTTGAAAGTCACAGATTTTGTTACTTTTAATTGTTTTATATTCAAATGCAGCCCAGATCGTAGGGATGTATCTTTACTTTTCTAGTGTATATTTTTTCGTTTGAAGTGAGACGTGTCTGCAAACATCGAATTTTGTTTCCGGGAAGGCGCTCGACGCTCGACACGAAATTTAAACAAGTCAAACTAAGGTTTGGGTCACGTGGAAAGAACTAACTCCTAACAATCATGTACTGTACTCCTGTACGCTCCTCTTTCCACCGTCTCCTACAAACACCATCAAGTTCCTTGCTTGCGTTCCTTCTTCACATCCGGGGTTAATATCCCTTCTTGACGTCACCTCCCTCAAATACGAGCAATTATCTTCTGAGCGGACTAGTTTATCTCACTCAACGGTAACTCAACGCTATGGATATCGGTTTGAAAGTTTGCAGCACGAAAAATCCTGTACAAAGTTGCCCATACAGTACTGTACTGGTGTGCTACGTAGGCGGAGCTGAAATCACCTGCGGCGCACTCTCGGATACTCCGCGATGAACTCGCACCTCATTTTGGTCGCTTCGCCTTCAGTCGTCGGGCCATCGAATACTTCCCAGTCGACTCGGAGTCGGTAGTAGACGATACGTGTTTGTCAAAGTTGGATATGTCAAAAAGGACGGTGACGGCTCCGCAGGTCCTCGAGAGTGCATGGTAAATCACTGACAAGTTGAAGGGTCACCGAGCAAAGTCACTGTGGGGTGACAGTGAAGTTGACAGCTAAAATAACAGCGAAATTCGGAGAGAAACGAGAGCAGTCACGGCTATATTAATTGTGTGGGTAAATATCCGGAGTACAGAAAGGGCGCCTTTCCTCCTCAGAGAGAGAGTCACGGTCTCTGATTAATGGCGTCACGGGGTCCTCGCGGAACGTCCACGGTCCCCCGTGTTCCTTGTCCCGCTCGGGTCGGGTCATGCAATTAGTTCAAGCTACTGAGACACAGATAGGTAATTTTTCCTACAGTACACGGAACGAATCTAAATGTTACAACAGGGGTGCAATTGAGAAGTTCTTCAACCAACATACGTTATCCTATAGTACAGGAAAAGGCACTCGCCGCACACGCATGCTGGCGCGAGGTAGTGAAGGTCTACATTGAAACAAGTGGGATAGACCAACTCCGCGAGGGCGAGGCGCTCCAGTGGGGCGGAGTATGTCCTTCATATGCCCAATACGGTTGATTAAACGATTGTAGGACATGTAAAGGCGATCGTGAGAGTTGGCCAGGATGAAATGGTTCATGTGGCTCGTCACGTGGCAACTGCTACGCTGGGTCGTGGGAATCGTTGTAGTGCAACCCCTCTGTGCAGCCGCTGGGACGAGGTTGGGAGAGGTGGTGTACTGGGTAAAAGGGCTGGAGCATAAGAGCGGTGTATTGATGGGCGAGTTGAACTTGAAAGTATGTGGCGGGGATGACATGGTAAGGTAGGGCTGCCAGTGGGCCGAGACCCCGGGTGCATCCCCGCTGTGCCTGGAAGGAGTTGGAACCCTCGAATGGAATGCTCTCAACTGGCGGTGGTACGAGTTGAGGCTGAGAGAGTTGGCCTCTCTAGATCGACTCTCAGGCTCCCGTGGTAGGAAAATATGGCGTCGGAGCGCACTGGCACGCAATACTTCACCATCCGCTGCATCTTCCTTTGGGAAGAATTTCTCGGTCTTCTTGGTATATTCACTGAGCTCTATCTCCGATTCAAAGATCGGTATATTCTCTCTGGACCCTTGGACAAGGTCTACGAGATTAACATGTTTCCTTGAGACATCCTGGGACGAGAAATGAAAAAAAAAATCAAATGGTCCACGCAATGGGGAACTCACTGCACGGCATTCCTTAAGAGTGTTTGGAACTGGATCTATTCTCAAGACATGACAGAGCTTGTACCAATTGTTGATGTTTTTCTCGTCGGACCCATATAGTGAGTCGAATTCCTTTTTTATAGCATCGTTGAAATCGCTACGTGCAGTTTTCTTCTCCGCGCTATCTTGCGTCCACCGATATTCCTCGCAAAGCCGCTTGAACTCAATAATGGGTGAATTTCGGGGCTGATATTGGAATTTAGAATATCGAGAGAAAAATGTCTTCAGTGGCTGATTCATTTTGATAGGTCGCTGCTTTGATGTCTGGGTGGAAGTCGTCATTAGGTGAAACTCAAGTGCGATTCACGCAGCTGGGACTGGAACCCGACACTGCTTACTTTTCTTTTTGTGGGCACTGGGCATCTTCCACTCTTAACGAGCCGCCACCGACTAAGACAAGGCGAGTGAGGGAGAGCGCGAGGATGAGGACGGGCGTGAGGACGAGGGTGGTCGCGAGGACAAGGACAAGGATGAGGGTGAGAGGACGAGGGCACGAGGGGGGCACAAGGACGAGGGCGTGACGGGAAGGGCACGAGGACGAAGGGCACGAGGACGAAGGCGCAAGGGGAAGGGCACGAGGACGAGGGAGGCGCGGGGAAGGGCGCGAGGAGGAGGACGAGAACGAGGGCACGAGAGGGAGGGCGCGACGAGGGCGCGATGGACGATGAGGAGGACGAGGGGGGAGGGTGCGAAGACGGGGACGAGCGAGTCGTGTGTATTTTCCTTCAGGCGGGTCGAGTGCCGTGTGCGCACAGCGTTCGGGCGTTTGGTTGCGGGACGAATGGATTGACGAAAACCGAGGACTGAGTACTGACTCGGAGGAAGGAAGCTTGGGCTTGGGGTGACGGACTTGGGCTTGGTTTGGGCGCGCTCACGCTGGTGATCCCCGTTATACTCTATATAGTAGATACACGTGGTCGATCGTTGCACGGTCTGGAATACATGCGAGACTGTAGTCGAATGGCTCTGTCACAGTAATGTAAAACTTCAAATAGTCGCTTATCGTACTGTTAGTGTAGCGGCAACAGTCAGAGTTTAGCATTTGTCGAGCTTCCATCCACCATAATGACGAACTTTCCAAAGTGCTCTCCGCGAGCGAGAAGCCCAAATCCTTCCTCGGCATTCTCAAGCCCGTCGAGTACACGCGAGACGACCGGCGCAATCCGGTGCTGCGCGATAAAATCCGTTGCAGCCTGGAGGTCCGCCTTTGAGCCCATCGTCAACCCTGAAATAAGAAATTAGAGGCAGTAGAAAAAGACAAGTTTGTACTGACCGATGAGCTGCTGGTTCCGCAAGACCTCGCGCATCGTAAACGGGGCCTGCCGCGTGACCGTCGTCCCATAGATCACGATTTGTCGTAGCACGCGACCGACTTACTGGGCAATCGTCCCTCCAGCCGAGTCGATAACCGAGTCAAGTAGTGATCTTCCGAGGAGCCTTTCCAGCACCTTGGACCAATCCTCTAATCAGAAACACAAAATGTCATTGTGCATGCAGGTTGGAAAAAACGCTAGGGGAGAGAGAGCCCGTACTGACTGTGCGTGTAGTTCACGCCGTCTGCAGCGCAGAGAGCGACGGCGCGCGCGATTTTCGCGTCTGAGTTGCTCGTGACGTACATACGTGCGCCGAGGGCTAAGCATAACTTTAATGCGAGGAGTGCGACGCCGCCGCCGATCCCTGTGATGAGGAAAGTGTGTCCGCGCGTGACACGGGCGTTGACTACTGTTCCTATTTTTCGTCGTCAGTGCACGAAAATGCAATACACAATGCATGGCGATATGATGAGAGTACGTACGTACCTCCAGGCTGTGACCCCTGGGACGGGCCAGGCGGCCAAGTGTACGTCATCGAAGTGCACTGGACTACTGGTGGTGGTAAGCGGTTCAAGGAGCCTCACCGGCCTAGTTTAATTCACTTGGTAATGCGTGAAGTTCTGGCATGTAGCCCATTTGGGGAGCGGGTTGGTGGTTTGGCTTGCAGTGCCGTGTTGTATTGTGGTCGGGCGTCATTCGGATTTTTGGTGAGGTGGTATTTTGCCCTTGCGGTTGGTATTAGTTGTTGGGCCTATTTGGTCGGGGCAGGTGTGGTAGTTTGGGGTTTTGTTTTGGGGTTGCTGGTGTGCGGAGGACGGTGCTCGCACCGTGTCCTCTTCCTGTTTCGAGGGCTGTAGGGGTTTAGCTTTGGTTTTGACATTCATGCTTTTAGGGCTTATCAAGGTCCTTGTGGGTTCCGCGGAGGGCGACATGCTTAGGCGGCGCCAAATGGTCGTTTGTTGTATGGTCCTCTCATTGCGTTTGGTCGTTTGTTAGTGGCCTCAGGGATTTGGTGTTACGTTCTGTGGCTATCAGTGCTTATGCTTAGGGCACTTCATGCTCGCCATTTCTGGGGTATCTGTTAGGGGTGAGACCTGTTAGTTTTAGTATTTCGTGTGTGGTATCTGTGGTCGCCGGGGGTTATTTATGAGCTCATGTAGCTAATGAGCTTGTGGCAGGCCGGCAGGTGTGAGGCTCAGGCCCTTAGGTTGTGGTGCTGCGTTCCCGCCTTGGGCTGCTTTTTGGGTCTACAGTATCGCTTGTGGTGGTGCCAGTGGATTTGGCAGCTGCCATTCTATTTGTGTAGTTATGGTCGTACATGGCTTCTAGGCACTATGTGTTGGTTAGATGGGGTCGTTCTTAGTGGTCGTGCTGTTCGAGTTTTTTCGTGAAAACCCTCCTTGTGAGCCGTGGGAAAAACTGACCAGGGCCTGAGCACGTGCCCTTGCTGACCTGCCGTCGGACGCCTGCCACCAAACCTAACTCAGGCTGACGATCGCCAGTATCTCTGCTGTATATGTATATGAACATGTTTCCTTGCGCGTGCCGCCTCTCGCACACACTCAAATCTTCACTTTTCAATCCTCTTCGACACTGCTCGATTAAGGCCTCTCAACCGCCGACGCCCGGCTTAATTGCCCCCCATAACTTTTTTCCATGCTTTGTAGTGGACCCCATTTATCGCGTAGGTGTTGTATCGACAGCACCTTCTTCGCAGCAAGAAAGCCAGGAGACTCGACTTCAGTATAAAATGAAGGCTTTGATCGAGGGCGAGCTAAAGGGCGCAACATACTATGTTGACCTGACCACCGAGGATGGCTTCCTTCACGCGGACCCCAGAACCGTGGAAGCCGTGATCGACAGCTTGGGGACCACCTTTCAGACACTAACCTCTGGGGGCGATTCGTCCGCAACCGATCCTCGGTTCCCTGTAAATGGCTTTCCTCGCGAATCTCAATCATACGAGCCTTTAGTACATTTGCTAAACAAGATCATCGATACCGCCAATCGACACATGCCACGATCTCAGCTCAGTAAACTTCGCTTTCATCCTTTCGGGGGCGATGTCAAAGAAACATACGGCAGTCATAAAGGCTTAAAGCCGGACGGCGTTGGCATTATTGGCGAGCTTTCAACCGGAACGAAGGAGACTGCCAAAGGGCCTGAGTTATCTTGGGAACAAATCGAGTTTAGCGTCGAATCCAAGGCCTCAATTAGGGATATGGTCCGGCAATCCGGGACCTACGCCCGTTGTTGTCTCTTAAGCAACCAACGGCGCTTCTTCGCCCTTGGGATAGGCTTCCACTATAAAAAATTGGAAGCATATGTCTTTGTTTTCCATCGATCCGGGTTGTCATCATCCCGCCCGCTCAAACTTACGACAGGCGAAGGTTTCAAGGGTCTTGTGAGCCACATTGTCGGCATCCTATCCTTCAAAGAGGAGGCTGCTTACGGCCTGGATACCACACGCACTCAAAACATGTTTCACATCAACAACCGCTACTATGAAGTTGTCCGACTCCTTTACATGCGTGGCAGATTGCGGGGTCGTTCCACGATTGTATACAGTTTGCAGGGTATGTACACATGCGAATTCCGAGTGCAGAACTTCACTCATTTATCACATACCCAGCCGCCGAAGATATCCCTCAGCGTGACCTGGAATCTCGGATGCTAACGTTGTCCGGAGGAGATCACCTTCCGGACAAGCTAACTTACAAGCAGACGTATCAGATCAAAGGGCATTCTCAGGAGGGCCCACTGCTCTCACAATTCAATGGCCAATTTGGCATTGCCGATGTCATTGGATACCACGAGTGTGGGCCTGAAGATCCCCATGGTTCCACGAGGCGCCTTTTGAATGATGCCGAGTTTTGGAGAGTTTTTGAACAAGAGGACCTCCCTGAAGGTAGACGTCATGAACCTGAAGAGAGAGGGCTGCATTGCATCGCGCTCTCCGGGGAGGGAAAGGCCCTCATAAATCTTCATGATACAGATGGAGGTACGCCATCTCCGAGCGAACTTTTGGAGTCCATTCTCCATGCTATTATTGGCACGTAGTGTTCCTTCTGCGCCTGACTTTCTACTCACGTTTTCCGATATAGGTCATTACAACCTATTCGATAGGGGTATCTTACACCGGGACATCAGCTCGGGAAACGTTCTACGGTACTCAGAGCCAGTCCGGCGCTCCGCATTAGACAAGTAATGGCTCCTCGTTTATTGCTTTTGCCAGTCTAAATATTGGTATGTTCACTAGGTTTGAGTGCACAAGGAACGTGAATTATTGTCAGGGATTTCTGATTGATGGGGATCATGCAATCAAATGGCGCGAATTCTCCGGCTCGCAGTCAATCTCAGTATGTGGCTGGAATTGCCTTGTGTCTTCGAACCCCCCGGACTCACGCTATGCTTCTTAGGGCACGATTCCCTTCATGTCCATGCGTCTTCTGGATGCTTGGCAAGTACGGGGGACAATTATTCACACTGCCCTGGACGATCTTGAGTCATTCCTTTGGGTTCTCATTTGGGGTATTGTCCACGCTTCCAAGGTCATTGAGGGAGCAAAGATTGCTAACGAAGGAATCCAACTCATGCTCGACGCGTGGTCAGGTGACGTGAACTGCAATAGGACCAAATACTCAACCGTAGAGATCAGTTGGAAGGATGCTGTCTTTGGAGATCTCATCCAGGAATGGTTCAATACATTCCGACTAGCGAGTCGAGAAAACAACCGAATCACCGAGGACATGTCTATCATGGATTTAGGTAGCCAAGAATGGGATGACGCATGCGACGAGCTTGAATCGTATTGTAAGGATATTTACAAGGAGGTTCTCGAGTCCGGGTTCAGATACCTTGAAGGAGTTAGGGGGTACTCTGACTGGGATAAGGTGGTAGCTGCCAATGTCCGTAGGTTTGTTAGGGTACGACGATCCTAGTAGGCAGCGGGGGCGAGAGGGTACATCTAAAAATATTGACATCATGATGTGCGATCATTGTAGCGGCAGTAGTGAGGGTTCAGCGCTGTTCAGCACTTGTTGAACGTTGAGCGCTGAGCCTCCATCCATCCTAATAAAGATCTTACCCATAATGCACTCGAGGGAGGCTGAAGCAAAACATCCTCCTTTCCCACGTACCACCACTACGCTTAGGAATACCGCCTGGGCCTAGCTCGCGACTCCTATAGTATTAGAAGTGCTACAATAGTTACTTTGTCCTACAAACAAACTATGATACCCCCTTCTGACCCTCCGGGCCCAATAAGCCCTGAGGACCCACTCCGAACCCCCACCATCACCGCAAATACACTAAGTGGCGCCACACCGCAGGAGGAGGACCCTGCCGCGCAACTCCGACTCCTGCGTACAATTTTCGACGGAGGTAATCCCCCAAATAACCTCCCAAAAGGAATTTTTATGCTAGACAAAGACAACGTGGACGAGGAAGCCGCCAACGAATCGATAGACACCATCCTCGAACACTACCAATCAATTTCCAACATCCTCGAAGCCGGTATTGGCACCGAATACAGCGTCATCTCAAACGAAGCCTGGCTTCGTCTTCACTGCTCGCTGCTGGCACACATGATCAACGGTATTTCACGCTCCCATAAGGCTAGAGCTAACGACTCGCTTGTTAGCATTCTCTTGCCACAGGAACAAGCCATCCTATCTGACATACGCGAACACGCCAAGACCGTGGCGACCGCCTTTGCCAAATTCCCAATTCGAGAGAACCAATGCGACACCTGCCAGGGATGGGTGGAAAGCCCTGTAATGACACCAGATGAGTACACAGCCCTCCTCCACTCTACCGACCGCTCCAGAGCAGCAATGAAAAACCATGTATGGGAACTAGTGCTAAAGCAAATCGACGAACAAATGAAAGACAATGTCGCGAGGGAAACCAACGCTAGGAAGGCCCTGGTAGATGCCCAAGCGAAACTTGCTGCCGATCAATACCGTGCACAAAAAGAAGCTGAAATCAGAGCTGACACCGAACAACAGCTGGCAAACTTCACAACAGAATACTACAACAGCCGACGCAAGGCCATGATGGACATGGTCGACATCACAGTCAAAACTGAAGAGGAAGCACTCCTGCATCAACGCCGAGCCCAACTCCTCCCCCTCGCCTCCACCATCACATCCACTGCCCTTGGGGCCGCGCACCAGGCCCTCGATGAAGGCCTAGCAGCGTCCTCAACCAACACCCAAACCAACTGCACAAACCCCGAGAGTCCCCAGTCGACTCCCCTTCCGGGTGAGGACAGATTGGATTCAATCATTGCACGACTCTCGGACTCCTTCCTAAACAAACTCAACGATGTGGCGACAGCGGCCAGCAACTCATCCTCAAAAATCGATCAATTGGCAGCATCGCTCGACATGAGGCTATCTAGGCTTGAAGGGAAAACACCAGCCACAGACGCTAGGGCAGCCAGCGGTGGAGGGTTTATGACGGCTCGACAAGCCGCCTTCATTCATTCCTGCGCTACAGACAACATTGCTGACCACAACCTTTCACAGAACAACAACCAACGTACAAGGCAGGAACCCGTCCCCGCGGAGACACGCTGGGCCCACGAACAAGAGGATGAAGAGCTGGAATACTGCGACCCTCCAATCCCCATCGATCTCGACCTCATGACCCCGGATGAGATCCTGGAGGAGATCAGCCAGATTCCAGTCCCACCGGAATACCTACTCCCGATCCCAAACATAGGACCTAAGGTAGGGCCACCAACAACATCGACCGGCTCAGGTCTAGCACACACCGTGCCAATCCAACTGCAAGCACAACAGCCCGCCGGCGCAGTAACCCTGCGCCCGCCCACCAACCCGGCGGCACCACCAACGGCCAACCACCCACCACCAAGACCAAACTACGCAGCAGTGGCTGCCTCCTCAGGGTGGACACAGGTCCAGCCACGCTCACGCAAAGGCAAAGGTAAGAACAGGCAAGACCCACGAACGACGCCTCAAAACACACCAGCCAACAACATCCTGCCCACTCCCAAGAACACCCGGCCCGCTCCACGGCCAGAAACACTGCGTACAGAGATCACCGTCCAACGCCCCCCAGGTAGCGTTGTGACAAGCCTCGGCGACGCATCGTTAATCTGCCGCCGGGTCCTTGCCGCACTCCGAAGTGCAAGGTCCCTAGTACCGCTCCTCTCAGGTAGGTGGGCCACCCACTCTCACAATTACGTCTACACCTTTGCGGGCGATATCCCATTCGCACGCATCACACAGGTCGCGCACATCCTCCTCCAACCTTTCCCTGGTGGGATCCTGGCCCCATGTTCGGGCTGGTCGCGAGTCATCTTTCATGGCACTCCAGTCTCGGACCCAGACAGCGATGCGATGTACACCAACGAGCAGTTAATGGAAGAGCTAGTTCGCAACCCAATCTGTTCCAAGCTCCAATTCATCCTCCCACCGTCATGGGTCCGTCACCCGGACAACATCGTGAGTGCGACCTCATCCATATCATTCGCCTTCGTCGACCGGGATGGGGAGACCACCAAGACGATGAAAAAAGCCCACCTCGCCATGTTCGGTAAGCCGGTCACCTTCGCCAGATGGGTCTCCCGCCCCCCGCTCTCACAATGTGGCAGATGCCACAAGCTTGGCCACATCGCGAACCGTTGCTCAATGCCACGAGACTCGGTCCGGTGCTACAAGTGTGGCAAGGGCCACAGTGCACAGGACCACAATGTGAGCTGCCCAAGGGCCAAATCTCACAGGGCCCACGGCACCTGCGACTGCGAGCCGCAATGCCTGAACTGCAACGAGAAGGGGCACTACGCCATCGACGTTATCTGCAAAGCGCGGAATGCTTTTCGCATTCCCGCGCGCGACTCCATCGACGACGACATCCCCTTTTAATGGATTCAGTCAAACTACTTTGGGTCAACGCGCGTCGCAGCAATGCAAGACTGCACGCCATCCTCAACTCCAATAAACACGCCGACTTCATATTAGTTCAAGAACCTTGGTTTGACAAGATTGGTACCACGCGCTCAGACTTCGAGCCGGAGGGTACAGACACATTCGGTACGGTAGCCAACCCACTTTGGGACATTTTTTACCCAAAATACAATCCGGGCGAGAGGTGCAAGGTAGTAGCATACCGGCGCATCTCGTCCACCTCCTTCACAGCTACGAACAGACTCGATCTGGCATCCAACTATCACACACTTGCCATCGACATCCACACCGACGCGGAAACCTTCCGCGTCTACAACATATACCACGATGCCCACACCAACGACGCAGGAAACGACCAGGACAGAGCATCAAGGGACACCCGCATCCGATCACTAGACCACATCACTAGTCTAGAAATAGACCCACTGGTGCCCACAGTAATAGGAGGTGACTTCAACACGCATGCCAGAACCTGGTCCCCTCCAGACGTCCGTCAGTCAACATGGGCAATCGACATCGAGGAGTGGGCGATCGCGCAGGGCCTAGACCTGTTGAACACCCCAGGCATCCCTACACGCCGCGGCGACCGAAGGCAGCGCGACACCACCATCGACTTGATCTGGATCAATGAGGCAGCCATGCATGACGATACCTTCCAAGATCTAAGTATCGATTTTGCGGCATCCCTTGGCTCTGACCACGCGGGACTTTGGCTGACGCACTTCCTCTTCCAGGCAGTGGACCACGCACCCCACAACAGCTGGCTCCCCCCATACATGATCCAAGACACAGCGAAGGAAGCTTGGATGACCAAATTTCGAGCTGAGGCCCGCATACCAGACCATACGCTTGACCCGGCAGAAATCGAAGCTGAGTCCACGCGCCTCTCGTCCTACATTGAAGAGACCTCAATCGCCACCTTCGAACAGCGCAAGGAGTTCAGCCCTCGAGGAGCACGATGGTGGAACGACGAGTGCCAACAAGCCGTCGGTGAAGTCAGGAACGCGACCACCAACGAAGAAAAGAAGGCTGCCCAAAAAGCCTTGCGCTCCACCATCCACACGGCCAAGAAGGACTGGGCAAATGGACTCCTACACAACGCAACCACAGAGTCTCTCTGGAAAGCTGCCCGATGGCGGCATGGCTGATGCCAACGTAATATCCCGGCCCTGTCTACAGATGAGGGGCTCTCGAGCGACAAGCCGAACATGGCAGCCGCGCTACGAGACCGCTTCTTCAAAGCCAACCCCCCACCAGTAGAAAGGGTCTTCCCAGAGGACCCAGCCCCCCTCCCACAACGCCCATTCCACGAGATCATGGACGCGGAAATTGCTGAGCTCCTGAGAGACACCAGCAACACCTCCGCTCCAGGAAAGAGCGGCCACGGATGGAAATTAGTGAAATGGGCATGGGAAGCATGCCCAGTCTGGTTCGTCGTACTCTTCAACTCATGCCTTGACGCGGGGATACACCCTAGAGCCTGGAAGATGGCTATGATAGCGGTGGTCCCCAAACCCGGGAAGACTGACTACTCTCTCCCGAAGAGCTATCGACCGCTGGCCCTCCTCGAATGCCTGGGCAAACTACTGGAAAAGGTAATAACGAAAAGGATCCTACACGATGTAGGGGCCTACAATCTCGTCCCCACCAACCAATTTGGTGCCCGCCCTCATTCGTCAACAATTCACGCGGGCCTCGCACTCACTCACGACATCGCCACTGCACACGCCAAAGGTAGCTGCTGTGGCTCACTCCAAATCGACATCCAAGGATTCTTCGACAACATCAACCACGACAGGCTGATCCACACCTTCAGAATCCTGGGTTTTGCCGAGGAGATATGCCAGTGGCTGACATCTTTCCTTACCGATCGACGCGTTCAACTCCGATTCAACGGCTTTGTGTCCGACCCCATCGACATCCTAGTGGGATCGCCACAAGGCTCACCAATCTCGCCCATCCTCTCCAGCATATACACCGCCTCACTGCTCCGTCAAGCCAACCAATGGTCCGACAGCCGTCTTTACATGTACGTAGACGATGGAAATATCATGGCATGGGGTGCTTCATATCACATGGTACGTGCCCGCCTCATAACTAGATACGCTGAGTGCCTCGCCTGGCTCGAAAAGGCAGGTCTCGCTATCGACAGCGGGAAAACGGAGGCAATTTTCTACAGCCTCACAAGGGCTCGCCCGGACACCCACGGACTAAGGCCCGGCACAATCACACTGCCTACAAGCGGAGGCGAGCGAACAGTAATCAACTGTTCAGACAATGTCCGGTACTTGGGCCTCTTCATCGACCACAAGCTCTCGTGGAACAGACACGTCAAGATAATGGCAACGAGAGCGCGCGGCACACTCAAGTCCATGAAATTACTAGGCAACTCCGTGAAGGGTCTCGACCATGGCAGCTGGCGACTCGCATACAACACGATATGCCTCCCGGTCTTGACATACGGCTCCCCAATATGGTTCAAACAACAAAAGAACCTGTCGAGGACACTACAGATGGTACAAGACGAGGCGGTAAGGTGGATGATGGGCGCCTTCCGCACAACACCAGCTGAGCCACTTCATCAACTAATTGCCATTCTCCCGATTCACATCCGCCTGCAGATGCTATCCAAGACTGCGGTGCTCTCCCTACTCTCCATCCCACATAGCTCACAATTAATCCAACGGCTCGGACTGCCGTGGTGCAATGCGGACGAAATTGACAACAACATCCCCCTCACACCCCACCTGACACCATCCACCCCGCTCACCCGACTTGCAGCGCTCGTCCCTCAAGAAGCCAGACGGCCATTCAACTACCACCTCAACCTCCGGGCAAGACTTCCCCCCCAAAATGAGCGACTCCACGCGCTTGAAGTTATTCCGCGAGGTGAAGGCAGGAAACTCCTCACCATGCAAATCGAGCAGGCAACTACGAACCGACACAACAAAACACTCATTCTATTCTGCCAAGGCTCAAAACCAAATGATAGGGATGGCACTCCAACCGGGATTGCAGTATGTATAGCCTGGCGACTTGGCAAGGAAATCGGCCGCGCGACGAAGTGTCTTGGCCCAAATGCAAGCACTTCGGACGCAGCTTACGAGGCCATCCTACTAGCCGCCAACTACATACATGACCTTCCCCCCAATGGTGAAGATGGCCCCACAGAAATCCGATCCACGGATGCCAAAGTCACCAAGGAGTGCCTCAGATCGGGCACCCGCGACCACCATGACCAAATTGAGAACCTTTCCACCTCCCTCTCCGACATCCTTGATGCTCAACCAACGCTACAGGTTAACATAGGATGGCTCCCGGCTGCCAAGGGATCAATTCCCCTCCGGAGACTCAAGGCCGTCGCAGTGGAAACTGCGCGCCAAGGCCCAACCCTCCCCCCACCCCCACCAACGAAGGCCCAACTAAGAATCACAATGCGACAAGAAGCAATAGATGAGTGGAGAAACATCTGGATGGCAGCTCCGCGCCTCCAACCCGCTTACCTGGCGCTCACTAACCCACCAGATGGCAGCCTCCCCCCGTTCACCCGAGGCATCACCAAATTCCCAAGGCCCATCGTGGCCACATGTATACGACTCCTCACGGGTCATGCATTCACCGGCGAGTACACTGCCCGCTTCCGCCCTAGTTCATTTGACCCACATAACTGCCAGTGCGGGGAACCCCTCCAAACAGCTCAACATGTCATTGCGGCATGCCCGCTATACACCGCAGCACTAGGGTTGCCGAAGTCCGGTTCAGTCCGGTTCTTCAACAATTTTGCTGAACCTCGGACCGAACTTCAGGTTCGGTTCAGGGAATTACCTGAACCTTGAACTGGACCATCGGTTCAGGTTCGGAAGGGTCCAGTTCAGGTTCAGCAAAAGTTCGGACCGAAATTACTTGAGCATTTCCATTTTTCAGGATGAACTCACAGCTCAGCCTACCATGCGACCTGTGTGTACCTTCTCACTCTCCCAGCAACATGTATACTGACAATTCTGCAGATCGTGTCATCCATCGACTCTTTGCTGGAGTCTCGGAGATCAGCGTTTTTGCGCATGGCTTGCCATCTACCACGACCAACCCATATCAACAACCGCTCTGCACTAAAACTTAAAGGATCTCGGACTCACCTACAAATGCCTCAAGAGAATTGCTGCCAAGCGAGACGACACATATCACGCCGATTGGCTTCACAACATGACCTCAAACTACACGGCCGATCAACTCGTCTTCCTGCCTCCGCAACCTCTCAACGCATCGTACAAAGCGTCCAGCCCCGCCATACCCCCGTGCCCATAGCGCCGCAGTGCTCGTAGCACTGTTCGTAGGACGAGCGGGCAATCTTTATGTTCTACTTAGCCAGTAAGGCGTCAGTAGCAGCCTGGAATGGAACCGACTGCTATACTTGAACTTGACAGACGAGCAATGACGCTCAGCTCATATGCTGGTGACACCGCACTCCCAGGGGGAAGGATCGACGACGACGGCAAGACGATTGAGGATACCGCGGTACGTCCTGACGCATCCTGTCCTCCCTGTTCGTCGTTTGATTGTAACACAGTTGACCTTCAAGAGACGGGAAGTGTTTGAGGAGGTCCTCTTTCTCTCCTACCTTTCATTGCGCTGGAATTCTGTGCTGAAACACTGTGCATGGTGCGTGCACAGATTGGTCTTCCTCAAGACAAAGACAAACTGCCACTCCTTTGCATCCTCGACCCCTTTCTCGCCGGAAACGAGGTACTCGTGACTCCGTGCGTACAGTACTCTCCTCCGCCCTTCCCATATTCACAGCGTGCCTCACTCACACAACAACAACATCACCTATGAAATGCACAGCGTAGTCGTACTCATTCTCGACAACACCCTCAAGGTCAGTCTATGTCTATTCCTCCGTCATCGTTGTTGCTCCCACAATGTCAATACCCACGCCTCCCAACCAGCCAGTGCTGAACGCCCCCAAAGTAGACACCCTCTTCTCGCACCCACTCGCCTCCTTCCTCTCCACCACATTCCCCGAGCGCACAGAGCCCAGAGGACCATTCCTCGAAGCAGAAGCACACGCAGAGACAGCAGCCGTCAAACTGCAATACCACACTTACAGCGATGTTCCAGGACCCTGGCCTTCTAGCAGTACAAACACAGACTCGGCAGGGGCAGGCTCAGCAGGAGGTCGGACGACTAGCTCAGATTGCGCTCTCCACGAACGACAGGCTATCGTCGACGCTCGAAGATGGTGATCTCGTCGATGGCGCCAGCACGCGTACAGGGCCAACGACCGTCCTTGATCGAGCGGTAATGGAGCACAATGTTCTTGCGAGCTCGCGGATATACAACAACATTTCCTTTAGCGGTCTTGGTGCGTTATTAGATCTCACACCTGGGGCCGCGGAGACAATGGCGCGCAAGATGATCGAACAAGGCCGCCCCAAGGAACACATCGACCAAGTTGACAAATTAATCTGGTTTGAAGCGGCACGAGAAGAGAATGACGCACAAGGGAAGGCCGGTGGACTGGGGGATGTAAACCAGGATACGGAAGACACTGGTTCATTGTTCACCAAACGATGGGACCAGCAGATCAGAATGACCGCTGCGCATGTGAGTATTGCCATGCAAACAATTATTTTTGTTCATTGATGTCGAATCGAGGTCGAAACACTTGTACAACACTTAGCCCAGGTGCTATCTCCCTGGTGTCCCGTTCTTTCGACATGTTGGACATCCAATACAACATTGGCAACGTCGCGGCCGATGTCAATCTGAGAATGGGCTTGTACGCTCGACGGCCATTCACATGTAATCTTAGCAGACTGTAAATCAGCATGTAATTGGTAGCCTAGAGAAATGCAAGTAACGATGCTTGTATATACTATACAATGCATGAATGAATGAAACCCCCACTACCTCACTGCACTGCGCCTCCTTCAATCTTTCTCCGTTTCTTCGCACGCTCACGCTTTGTCTCCAACTCATGCCACTCACCTTCCAACGACGATAATCCAGTTGGCATCAGGATTGCCCATCACCATTGTACCCATCAATGGGCCCTTCCCCGGCACGGCTATCATACTCCTCTTGTGTAGAGTAATTTCTAGTATTCTCGAATTTTCAACTTTTTCGTGATTTTCGAACCGCCACAAAACATGTGAGACAAGAATTTCCGGAATGGGTGTATTACTCGTGTCCACTGGAGCACCCTGGACCGTTACATGGCGCCGATCTGCGAATGCCACCCTGCAGACCACCAAAGTTGCCCAGGCCCATGCCAAGACCTGGCTTGTGACAAGTTGGCACAGTGCAAGAAGTGATGATAGTACTGTTGTTGCAGCTACTACTATGGTCCCAGAGTTGCAGAGGTGGCATCGTGATCACCACCACACATCGCCTACATCTACATCCATATCGTCCGCCCCGTCTGCCTTGTCAACTTCACATGTGCTCCAGGCACACTACTGCCTCGCACTGCGCGTGCGTGCTGTATATGCGTGCATTCCAGGGCTTCAATACTCGAGTCGTCATTTGCCCCTTGTCTTGTGTAGGTGGTTGAGACGAAGCAGTGGTGGCTGAGAAATGAGCACTTAGTGGTTGAGTGCGAGGTCACAGGAAACAAAAGAGAAAAGAGAATAGAAAAACAACTTGCCACGATGTGTGATACTGCGACCGCTCAGTGCACGTGAGAAACTTGCTATGTGCGATGCTGTTAGTAGGCTTGTTAGGCTCGGAGCTAAGGTTGTGGACAGTGTCGATTTTGATTGCCAGCACCAAATCGGACGAGAGTATAAGAAATTAAAAGTTCGGTTTGAACCAGGTTCAAGGTGGTTCTGCCTTTCTCGAACGCTGAACCGGACTTGTGGTCCAGTTCAGCACAGCCATCGAACCTCGGACCGAACTTCGGTCAGGTTCGGAAAAGTTCAGGTTCGAACTTTGGTTCTGAACCGAACTGCGGCAACCCTACGCAGCACGGAGGCAATTCCTCCTGCCAATATCGAACACACTCTCACTATCAACCATCCTTGGCACGGAGAAAGGAGGCGAGGCCTTAGGAAACTTTCTGGCAGCATCACAGGCGTGCATTAGACCATGGCGGCGCGAGGCGCCACCGGAGGAGGAGGAGGAGGAGGATGAGGACCACGGATAACCACAGGGGCCGCATGGCCCAGTCACAATTCCACCATCCACACGCCAGCTCGCAACACATATTCCCCATCACACTACCATTCCTACCAACCGGGCAGTCTTGTCGCCCGCACGCGTCTTTGTAACTACATACATGCAGCGTGTAACAAATGCGGATTCTAAAAAAAAAAAAAAAAAAAAAAAGGGAGGCTGAAGCATTCTCAGGCCTATAGAGCACACGTGACCTCCTGAATCTTATCGGCCACGCTCGGATCGGAGCAGAACAGCCGTGTCAGAGCGCCCGTCAGCCCACTTCGTTGGAGTGGTTCGAGAACCCTGTATATTTTGTACGCCCACCAGTTGCCGCAGTGGCCTGAGTACCGTCAGAGCACGTGCCCTTGCTGACTCGGACGCCTCCCACCAACTGAAAAGCACATGAATCACGAGTATCTCTGCTGTATATGAACATGTTTCCTTGTGTGCGCCGCCTCTCGCACACACTACCACCGACCATAACTCCAGCGCTAGTAGTGTATCGGCAACACCTTCCTCGCTGCAAGGAAGCCAGGGGGCTCGACTTCCGTCTAAAATGAAAGCTCTGATCGAGGACGAGCTCGGAGGTCCACCGGCCCCTGTGATCCGTCGTCAAGCCTATAATAATAATAATCCAAACATGGTATGAGGAAGAGACAAGGGAAGAGACAAGTCTGTTCCAACGGATGAGCTACTTGCTCCACAACACGTCGCTCCGAGTCGTCGTAAATGTAAATGATAATGATGCGAGCAGTGTGGCACCGAGAATATCGGTGCGTGCAATCTTCGCATCTGCCATCTGCTCGTGACATATAGTACACGTGCGCACTGGCAAGGGCCGCAAGGGCTCGGCAAAGTCTTAGCGCGAATCGGGAGGAGCAAGACGCCGCGAGTTGATAATGTCCGTTGAAGAACGTACGTGTGCCGCATCTTTTCGTCTTGCTCAAAATACTTTTTGGGCACCGAATTCTCGGCCTCTCGGGAAGTTGAACGCAAGGACGATAATTATGGAGCGTCCTATCAAATCAAATTAATAGGCCATTCAGCGAGGCTGAAGACAAAGTTGACATACACACGCAAGCTTTGTCCGAAATGACAATTGGGAGCCCAGAACAGGACGAAGCGTTTAAAAGGCTTCAATCGAATTGTGAGGAGATTTACGAGAAGGTCCTCAGGTCTGGGTTTCAATACCTCCAACAAGTTAAGAGGAACTCTATTTTGGAGGAGGTAGGTCGAAGTACTACACGTGGTCGATTGTATCTTTTACTGTACGGTCTGGAATACATGCGAGACTAGTCGGATGGCGATGCTCAGTCATAGAAATATAAACCTTCAAATAATCGATTACTTATCGTACGGTTCCTGTAGCGGCAACAGTCAGAGTTTAGCATTTGTCGAGCTTCCATCCATCCTAATGACGATCTTTCCAAAGTGCTCTCCGCGAGCGAGAAGCTCAAATCCTTCCTCGGCATTCTCAAGCCCGTCGAGTACACGCGAGACGACCGGCGCAATCCGGTGCTGCGCGATAAAATCCGTTGCGGCCTGGAGGTCCGCCTTCGAGCCCATCGTCGAGCCTGAAATAGTAAATTAGAGATGGTAGGAAAAGGTAGGTTTGTTCTGACCGATGAGCTGCTGGTTCCGCAAGACCTCGCGCATCGTAAACGGCGCCTGCCGCGCGACCGTCATCCCATAGATCACGATGCGCCCACCCTGTCGTAGCACGCGACCGACTTGCTGGGCAATCGTCCCTCCAGCCGAGTCGATAACTGAGTCAAGTAATGACTCTCCGATGAGCCTTTCCAGCACCTTGGGCCAATCCTCTAATCAGAAATGCAAAATGTCATTGTGCATGTAGGTTCGAAAAAACACTAGGGGAGAGAGAACCCGTACTGACTCTGCGTGTAGTTCACGCCGCCTGCAGCGCCGAGCGCGACGGCGCGTGCGATTTTCGCGTCTGAGCTGCTCGTGACGTATACACGTGCGCCGAGGGCTAAGCATAACTTTAATGCGATGAGCGCGACGCCGCCGCCGATCCCTGTGATGAGAACTGTGTGTCCACGCGTGACACGAGCATTAACTACTGTGGCCCTTTTTTTTTGTCGTCAGCGCACGAAATGCAATGCATTATGCATAGCAATATGATGGGAGGACGCACGTACCTCCAGGCTGTAACGCCTGCGACGGGCCAGGCGGCTGCATGTACGTCATCGAGGTGCGCGGGTGTTGGGATGACTTGATTGCGTGATACGATGCAGTAGGTGGAGAAGGTGCCAATGGGTGGGTTATCCCCGCCCCCAAGGAGGCCGAACCTATGATAAGAGTTCGTTAGGGTGTAGTTTGGGACGAGTGAGACAGAGCCTTACGGGGCATCGGGAGCGAGTGGATCCTTCTCCCATCCCCGTGTTGGAACGAGGAAGACGCGCTTATTCAAAATCTCATCGTTCTCGTCGTGAGCGGCGACAGCAATTCCTGGAAGGGTCAATATTCGGGTGTCTGGGTCGCGTACGCACAAGGTGAACACTCACCTGCCCCATCTGATCCCAATGTGCTGCCGGGTACAATCCCAGGGTATAGACCTCGTCGTATCCAGAGCTAATAATGCAGAGAAAGGTCACTGCAGCGTCCTCCCATCTTCTGAGTGATCCCCGAGCACACCTCTCTGTGGTTGAAACCGGCCGCGTTGATTTTCACGAGTAGTTCACCGGGCTTAAGCGCAGGAATGGGCCTTTCCACTATACGCACATCATTGTACAGGGATTTATTCTGTTGCTCGCGCTGGTTTTGTAAAACGAGGGATTCGAATGAGGATGGAAACCGGTGGGTTACTGGCATGACTGTGACTGGCTCGGGCAAGCGCCCAGGTGCAACGTTGTGCGCTGCAGCGCTCTGATCCGCTGAATTCTGGCCTTACAGTAGCGGACTCATCAGCGCGTCAGCCTTCCCATCTCAAGACCTACCCTGACCGTATACAATCCAGTCACTCATCACTTCACTGTTTTGGAGAACGCACACTAGTTCGAGTTCGATGAAGCATTCTCAAATTCCAACGGCGTCGAGGCGGGGCCTGGCAGCTGTCAACCTTCTTGGCGACGAGACGCGAAGGAGTTCGTTTACTGTAAGACCAGCAGGCGTTTTCGCAAGGACCTGTCTCTGCTGAGTACTACGTCTCTTTCTACCCACACCTGCGCATGCTGACTTCTTTTACAAGACGCTGCACGGCGGTATTATGCACCTGTGCACTCTCACCGCATCCTATCAACGAAGTCGGAGGCATCGAGCTCGGTTTGCGCGGCTCCATTTCGTCTCGATCTGGCGCTCCCGTTCCCATCTCTACTGTTTGGAACGCGCTCGACTTTGATGCGACTCGGACGCAACGGCATACTGTAAATGACAAGACTGATTGTTGATGCCGCTAGGGCATCGACAAACAGTCTCGTCATTTACCTCTTGAGGACGAGAGACGAATACGGTATGCTCAGGTTATGGAATACGTTCAAGATCGAGCGCCCATGCCAGTTGGACCCAGACCTCATCACCCCGCGCGTGAGTACTAGCACATATTATGCACGCATTGCATCACCACCGGCCGCGTTGTGAGTGCCTTGAGCCCACCAAGCGGTGCTGCTGAGACTGACCCGGCTGGCGGAGTGTAGCGCCACCTTTCCACCTAGGGTGCTAGTTCAGCAACAATGCAAACAGCACCATCAGCAATCTCCAGCAATCACATACACATGACATAGCACACGCCTAGGCGCCACAACCCCCGAATACAGGTCCGACGCCATGTATCTGCAAGCGTGGCGCACGCAAGATTGCATGTTCCCCATCTGTCCCTAGTGTTGGTGCCAGTGGCGGATGCAGTAGCGGAAATCACACGACTACCGATTTGACGGCATCCCAGGGCAGGACGCCACAATTCCCCATCACGTCCAGCGCCTGCACTCGGTGGCAGACAGGATAGCCCTGGTCGTCTCTGCGCGCACGGGCCACTTGCAGCATATCCTCGTCAGCAGCTTCTGTGGGTATTTCCGGATGCGCAGCATAGAAAAAAGGGGAGTCAAGGCAGTTAATGAGGTATGATTGGGTTTCACTCAATTCATCGTGTCTCTCTTGTGTGGGACATATACGGTAATCTGATGGCATACAGTACGCGCCTGACAGTTTCCGCGGTTTCTGGTAATATGATTAGCCTGCTGCAAGGGGTAAGGCCAGGAAAATCGTGGGTGGCTTATCGATGGACTGTGGCGCTCAAAGGCGCTCTTCTCTTCCAAGTCGAGGCGATTGTCGCCCAGTTCACTGCAAGGTGAATCCCGTGACGAGTGTAAAATTCTCGTCATTTCATTTTGTTTCCATAGGCAGCGTTGAGTACTATCGTAGTAGATCTAGGAGCGGGCTAGTATGTAGTAAGCCTGGTATCTCTCAGGCTGTATAGCACCGCGTGCCGCTTTTGCGTTTCATGCATGCGGCGAGTGTCGTGTAATTAGAAGCTCACCGCTACTACCGGTGAGTTGGTTACAAACGGGATAGCAGCGGTGCGTGGCAGAGACCCGACGAAGTGCAACGAACGGAAGTGGCGACACGATGAGATCGATAAATTGAAAAGACACGACGCAGTACTAGTGACACTCTTAATACCGTGACGTCATCCGTATTGATAGTGGATACCGGTGTCTGGCAAATAGTGCCCGGTCTAGAAAGAATTATGCCAATAAGACTGCGGGTACTGCGGACAGCATTTAGACCACGGGGGCAAAGTCAGGAGTTTATAACTTGTGGTTATACACACGTTAGTCACACAGTTTATAACGTGTGACTAACTCAGTGGCCTGGTAGTTGGTGTTTCTAACACCTCACCTGAGCGCTAAATGTTGTTTATAATATGTATGAGATGCTGTAAGGCACTCGCGCCGAAAGGATGTCCAGTGTGCGTGCTCGCGTGATCACCCAATCTATCAAATTTCTCATCGAGTATTTTAAAGACTCGTCCCCGCCCTGTTGTCCGATTTTGTGACATATCCAAGTATGTCAAAGACACTGACAGACAGGCTGGATCTAAAACCTCAACTCATCATGACGCACTGGCAATATCTCACCCTGCATCTTCATCAACCGAACCGTCGCTAGCTGAACCCACAGAGGAAGCGGGAGAAAACAAGTCCGCACGCGAGACCGCAAGCAGCACTGCGATGGATGTAGAGGACCAGAGGTGGATGGGTAGACATTGGTGTCCCACAACTTCGTGACTTGAGTGACCGCCCGGCCATGTCAACACTGTACTGGTTGATGTCAGGGAAGGTCCGAATGTGACGAAGAAGGCGGCGAGCTCGAGTGCGCCTAGAGTTTTTGAAGTACTACAAGACATAGTTCTATGATTCCGCACTCGGACTTTTCGTATCAGATTTGATTATATTTTTCTCACTGGCGGTATTATGACGCGTACATTTTCCACAGTTTCAAACTGTGTTTGAAACTCGGGTGTTTATAACACGATGTGTTATAAACGTGTGTCAAACCCCTGTGGACTTTGCCCCCGTGCCCTAGACAGCATGGTAGGCCTGAGCTGTGACATGTGACATGTGACTCGGACGCGTGCGTGCCACAAGATTGCGAGTATCTGTATCTCGAGTATCTCTCTGCTGTCACGGTATGCCACAAGATTGCGAGTATCTCTCTGCTGTCACGGTATGTCTCTGCTGTATATATACCTCAGCAGTGATCTTCGCTTTCGACACTGCTCAAATCTTCACT
This sequence comes from Russula emetica, assembly GCA_015178925.1. Taxonomy (NCBI): domain Eukaryota; kingdom Fungi; phylum Basidiomycota; class Agaricomycetes; order Russulales; family Russulaceae; genus Russula; species Russula emetica. The sequence goes on along the minus strand of WHVC01000044.1, from coordinate 252,798 downwards.
TTTCAATCCTCCTCTTCGACACCACTCAATCATCGCCTCTCAACCGCGGACACCTGGCTCATCCTCCTACCACAAGTCCAGCGCCAGCGCATCGGCAAGACCTTCCACACTGACAAGCCAGGATGCTCGACGCCAAGAAGAAATGAAGGCCCTGCTCGAGGCCGAGCTAGAGGGCGCGACATACTATGTTGACTTGACCGCCAAGGATGCCATTTTTTACGCGGACCCCGGAACCGTGCAAGCCGTGATCGACAGTCTGGAGACCACCTTCCAGACACTAACCTCTGGGGGCGATTCGTCCGCAACCGATCCTCGTTTTCCGGAACATAGCTTTCCTAGCGAACCTCCATCATACGGGCCTTTATCGAACCTATTAAACAAGATCATCTATACCGCAAGTCGACACATGCCACGATCTCTGCTCACTGAACTCCGCTTTCAGCATTTTGGGGACGAAATGAAAGACAAATATGGCAGTTTTAAAGGCTTAAAGCCGGACGGCGTTGGAACTATTGGCGAGCTTTCAACCGGAACGGAGGAGCCGGCCGAAGTACCTGCTAAAGGGCCCGCCAAAAAGCCTGTGTTATCTTGGGAACAGGTGGAGGCTACCTTTGAATCCAAGTCCACAATTATGGATATGGTCCGGCAATCTGCGACCTACGCTCGTTGTTGTCTCATAAGCAACCAAAGGCGCTTCTTCTCCCTCGGCATAGGCTTCCACTTTAAAAAATTGGAAGCATATGTCTTTCTTTTTCACCGAGCTGGGCTTTCGTCATCTTATCCGCTTAAGGTTACGACACGTGATGGTTTCGATGGTCTTGTGAGGCACATTGTCGGCATCCTATCCCTCAAAGATAAGGCCGCTTACGGCCTGGATACCACACGGACTGACGACATGTTTCGCATCAACAACCGCTACTATAAAGTTGTCCGTATCCTTTACTCGCGCGGCAGCTTGCGGGGTCGTTCCACTTTTGTATACAGTTTGCAGGGTATGTACACATGCGGATTCTGAGTGCGGGACTTCACTTATTTATCGCATACCCAGCCATGGAAGACACCCCTCCCCAGGAGCTGGAATCTCGGATGCTAACGTTGTCCGTAGATCACCTTCCGGACAAGATAACTTACAAACAGACGTATCAAATCAAAGGAAGTTCTCATGAGGGCCCACTACTTTCCCAGTTTAATGGCCAATTTGGCATTGCAGATGTCATCGGCTACTACGAGTGTGGGCCTGAAGATCCTCGTGGAACCACGAGGAGCTTTTCGAAAAATGCCGAGTTTTGGAACGTTTTTGGAAAACAGGACCTCCCTGAAGGTGGACGTCATGAACCTGAAGAGAGAGAGCTGCAATGCATCGCGCTCTCCGGGGAGGGAAAGGCGCTCATAGATCTCGATAATCCAGATGGAGGTACGCCATCTCCGGGCGAGCTTTTGGAGTCCATTCTCCATGCTATTATCGGCAAGTAGTGTTCCCTCTGCGCCTCACTTTTTACTCACGTTTGCCGATCTAGGTCATTACAACCTATTCGATAAGGGTGTCTTGCACCGAGACATCAGCTCGGGAAACGTTTTACGGCACTCAGTGCCAGTCCGGCGCCCCGCATTGGACAAGTAATGGCTCCTCGTTTATTGCTTTTGCCAGTCTAAATATTGATATGCTCACTAGGTTCGAGTGCACAAAGAACGTGAATGACTGTCGGGGATTTCTGATTGATGGGGATCATGCAATCAAATGGCGCGAATTCTCCGGCTCACAGTCAATCTCGGTATGTGGCTGGAATTGCCTTGTGTCTTCGAACCCCCCGGACTTACGCCATGCTTCTTAGGGCACGATGCCCTTCATGTCCATGCGTCTTCTGGATACCTGGCAAGGGGACGATGCAACTATTCACACAGCCCTGGACGATCTTGAGTCCTTCCTTTGGGTTCTCATCTGGGGTATCGTCCACGCTTCCAAGGACATAGAGGGGGCAAAGACTGCTAACCGAGGAATCCAAGCCATGCTCATCGCGTGGTCGGGTGATGTGGCGCATAATCTGAACAAATCAATAGTCGCAGAGGAAAGTTGGACGGACGCTGTCTTTGGAGATCTCATCCAAGAATGGCTGGATACATTCCGACAAGCGCGTAAAGAAAGCAGGCGATTCAACGGGGCCATGTCTACCGTGCATATGGACAGCCGAGATTGGGATGACGCATGCAACGCGTTTGAATCGTATTGTAAGGATATCTACAGGGAGGTTCTCGAGTCCGGGTTCAGATACCTTGAAGACGTTAAGGGGTATTCTGACTGGGATAGGGTGGTAGCTGCCAATGTCCGTAGGTCTCTTAGGGTACGACGATACTCGTAGGCAGCGGGTGCGAGAGGGGAAGAAGGAGAACCGGTGCTCCCAGACGCCACAGTGGTTCAATAGATGTTATCGATGCTCAGGCTTGGGTATTGGATCATACAGTAACCGGAGAGAAATGCATGCGTGTTGTTCATCTTGTCGGGCTTAGCCATACATACGGTATTCGGTAACGGTAATATAAATCCTAAAAATACTGATATCATGCTGTGCGATCATTGCAGCGACAGTAGTCAGAGTTCAGAACTTGTTGAGTCTCCATCCATCCTAATAAAGATCACCCACAGTGCACACCGCGAGCGAGAGGCTCAAGCATTCTCAAGCCTATATGAGACGCCGGGCGCCATCTGATGCTGCACGATGAAATTCGCTGTCTCCTGGAGGTCCACCGGCCCTTGGGCCCTTAGGGGACCGTCGTTAAGCTAAATAATAATTCAAACATGGCATGTCAGGGAGAAGTAAGTCTGTTCCAACCGATGAGCTAGTACTTGTTCCGAAACACCTCGCTCATCATAAAGGATGCGAGCAGTGCGGCACCGAGAATATCGGTGCTCGCAATCTTCACATTCGTTCGTGACGTACACACACGTGCGCATTGGCAAAGGCCGCAAGGGCTCGGCAAAACAAAGCCTTGGCGCGACTCGGGAGAAGCACGACGCCGCGAGTTGATGATGCCGATTGAAGAACGCATGTTTGCCGCATTTTGCTTAAAATACTTTTGAGCACTGAAGACTCGACCTCCAGGGAGACTGATCGGAAGGACGATAACCATGGGGCGTCCTATCAAATAAAATCAATAGGCCATTCAGCAAGGCTGAAGACAAAGTTGAGATACACACGCAATTTGTCCGAAACGACAATTGGGAGCCCGGAACAGGACGAAGCGTTTAAAAGGCTTCAATCGTATTGTGAGGAGATTTACGAGAAGGTCCTCAGTCAAAGTAATATAAATCTTCAAATAATCGATTACTTATCGTACTGTTACTGTAGCGGCAACAGTCAGAGTTTAGCACTTGTCGAGCTTCCATCCATCCTAATGACGATCTTTCCAAAGTGCTCTCCGCGAGCAAGAAGCTCAAATCCTTCCTCGGCATCCCAGATGATAGGATGCCCTGCCCCAGATACTGTGTCTGGCAAAAAGTGTCTAGAATTTCGGACTGCGGATACAGCCCAATCAATCGGCCATGGCCTGAGCACATGCCCTTGCTGACTCAGAGACCCAATTCAGTTATTCCTTTTTGGGCTCAGCCGCGACAATAACCAAACCTAACTGAGGATCGCGAGTATATCTGCTGAATATGAACATGTTACCTTCAAAGTTGCGCGATATACTAGCGCTGGAGTTATGGTCCATAACTCCAGCGCTAGTATATCAGTAACACCTTCCTCGTTTCAGGGAAGCCAGGAGATTTGACTTCAGGCTAAAATGAAGGCTCTGATCAAGGATGAGCTGAAGGGGGCGACATACTACTAGTATGTTGACCTGACCACCGAGGATGGCATCCTTCACGAGGATCCCAGAACAGTGGAAGCTGTGATCAACAGCTTGGGGACCACCTTTCAGGCACTAACCTCTGGGGGCGATTCGTCCGCAACCGATCCTCGGTTCCCTGTAATTGGCTTCCTCGCATGAGGCTTTAGTACACTTACTAAACAAGATCATCGATATCGCTAATCGATACATGCCACGACCTCAGCTCAATCAACTCCGCTTTCACCTTTCGTCGGGGGCAAAGTCAGAGAAACATTTGACAGTCATAAAGGCTCAAAGCCGGACGGCGTTCGCACTATTGGCGAGCTTTCAACCGAAAAGGAGGAGCCTGCTGAAGAGCTCGCCAAAAAGCCTGTGTTATCTAGGGAACAAATCGAGGTTTTCGTCGAATCCAAGGCTTCAGTTAGGGTTATGGTACGGCAATCTGGGACTACGCCCCTTGTTGTGTCATAAGCAACGAAAGGCGCTTCTTCGCCCTTAGGCATAGGATTCCATTATCGAAAATTGGAAGCATAGATCGATGGAAAACAAAGACATAATATGTCTTTGTTTCACATCGATCTGGGCTTTCGTCATCCCATCTGCTTAAGGTTACGACACGCGATGGTTTCAATGGTCTTGTGAGGTACATCGTCGGTATCCTATCCTTCAAAGAAGAGCGGCCTCATCTTTGTCACGGCTTGGAAACCACACGCACTGAAAACATGTTTCGCATCAACAACCGCTACTATGAAATTGTCCGTCTCCTTTACGTACGCAGCAGCTTGCGGGGTCGTTCCACCATTGTATATAGTTTGCAGGGTATGTACACATGCCGATTCCTGGAGGTCCGACTACTAGTAGTATGTACTACGATACTAGCGGCAGCGAAAGTGTCGAGTGGTTAAGAAAAAGCCGGTGAGGGCGGGAAGGGAGTTGGATTGGGATGCATTCGTATGTCGTCTTGTGTTGGCAGTCAAGGGCTTGCTGTCGGACGCGAGGCTATGAGAGAAGGTTCCTTAGAGAGCTTGCTAGTGAAAAGTTGACAGGAAGGGGGCAGGTGGTGTAGTGGTTGGTTGCGCCATTTTGCATTGCATCCCCCCGGTCCCTAGGGTAAACCGGCGACCACCAGGTCACGAGACTTGTCTCGTGGTTCAAATCTTGGCCAACCACCTGAGGGGGTTTTAGTGAGTACAAGCTTTTGGCCGTGCCTCCGGCACGGGTGCTCGCAAGCTCGCTCCCATCGCCTACAGCACAGGCCATCAGCTTGTTGGGGGCTGTGCCCCCAAACCCCTGCCTTTGTCTTAGCAATTCATTTCCATATTATTGTGTGAATAATAAATATATATAATATAGCTTATTTATATGCCAATCCATAGTATTGTATATAAAGATACTATAATGTTCCAATCAATTCAGATGGGGTGTGACCTATGACAGCTACTGTACTTTTAAAAGTGACAATTTAAACAGCCTGTTTGGGACCTGTGACTCTTAGAAAAATTTCAGAACTTATGCTAAAAGGAATCAGTAATTTAAAGTTTAATGCATTTAGTGGGCCATAGGGCCAGGCAGAAATATTTTCAATTTTTTGGTCTTCTGTAACTGTGTCTGAAACCCATTTAAACAGCCCTTTTGTAACTTGTGACTGCTAAAATATTTTGGAAATTTTAAAGGTGTGTAACCTGTAACATTTAAATTGATTGAAATACTATAGTATATACTATAGTGTTCAGCAGACACTGTGGGCATTCTAGGATGTAATCTTGGATTACATTGTAAACTAACCAATCAGACGTCTTAAATTAGCTGACTGAATGGGATTTCATTTTAAAATGCCCACAGTGAGAGTAGAATTTGCATGTAGTAATTGAAATTGATTTTTCTTGAATCCAAATTACAGCATTTCTACTCTGGAGTTTTATGGAATATATTGTTATAGGTCTCTAGCATATACATGTAAATTGGCTAAGGTGTGCTGTCTCAGAAATTTATTGCACGATGGTTACCAAGAACATCAGGAAAACTGCATATACTTTTTCCTGTCTTTTTTGTCTTTTTTTTGTCTTAAAAAAGTCCAGTCAGTTTACTTTCAAAAGACATGAGGTGAAAGACAGAAAGTAAAAGTAAAAGTACAAAAGACAACAAAAAGACAAATTCAAAAAGACAAAGTAATGACACTTTTCCTGATGAATGAGAGTCAGTGATTTCTGTCAAAAATGGATCTTGTAGGCCCAAAATTGCATTGAATCACTTTGGAAAAATTCTGTCATGATCATAATATATATATTAACATGCTTTAATTTTATATTCATTGCTGTGAGTTATTGTGCTCATGCAGTGAGCAAGATAGTCCATGAGCATGACAGACACATTCAAAGTTCAACTGCTGCTCAGGCCACTTGGGCTGCTCCAACAATGCTTTTGGATGTGCCACTGGTCACATGTCCACCTTTGGGTTGCTGCATCTCATTTGTCCCTAAGAAAATCAGCAATGCTTTTTGCTGTTTTCAGAGTTTAAAATTCTTTGTGACATTTCTGTAACAAAGACAGCCAAGACACTCCTTTGTCCATTGCATGAGCACAACCCCTTACAGCAATGAATGTAGTATTGGAGCACATTAATATATGTATTATGATTATGACAGAATTTTTCCATAGTGATTTGGTGCAATTTTGAACCTATAGGATCCATTTTTGACAAAAATTACTGACTCTCATTCCCGGTAACCATTGTGCAATATCCAAGACTTATCTCTCAACGCCCACTTTAGGAAGGAGGGATTTGTAAGATATTTATGTCAGCACATAGCAGGGTGAACCGAAAAGGAAACTGTGGCTGAGCGGACAGAACAGGAAATATGCTCCCAAAAAGGAAAGGGGTGGCTGAAAGCTGAACATGGCAATCGATCCCCATGGTTTGGGCACCTGCGAGGCGCGCCCTTCGACTCGAATGGTTTTTTCTTCATGTTTTCTTTTTTTTTCTTCATGTTTTTTTTTCGAATGTCTTCTTTTCTTCATGTTTCTTTTTTTTTTATGTTTTTTTTTCTTCATGTTTTTTTTCTTCCTGTTTTTTTTTCTTCATGTTTTTTTTCTTCCTGTTTTTTTTTCTTCCTGTTTCTTTTTCTTTTATGTTTTGTTTTCTTTCTGTTTTTTTTCGAATGGTTTTTTTTTCAAATGTTTTTTTTTCGAGATATTTCTTTTTTTTATATGTTTTTTTTTCGAGATGTTTCTTTTTTTTATATGTTTTTTTTCGAGATGTTTCTTTTTTTTATATGTTTTTTTTTCAAGATGTTTCTTTTTTTTATATGTTTTTTTTTCTTCAAACAGTGTTTTTTGAATGTTTCTTTTTTATATGTTTTTATATGTTTTTTTTTTTCAAAATGTTTCTTTTTTTTGAATGCTTTTTCTTTCTTCAAATGTTTTTTTCAAAGTTTTTTTAAATTTACATCCATTAAAAATTTGTCTTTCTTTTACAGTGATAGCATCTCTTAACATATTAATGTGTGCTTTATGCACTTTTTGGCACAACAACACCAGCCAAAAAATAAAAATCAGGTAAAATGTGACAATTTGCAGGAACATAACTATATAACTGTTTAAGATGCCTTTTTTCAAAAAAATAAATAAAGTGCAACAAAGTGCAAGTGCCCTGCCAAAAATAAAAGTGTGTTTGGACATGTTTTTATTTTTATTGGCACATGTGATATAACATTCTATTACCCCTTTGTAACATTGTAATTTACATATTATCTAGATACTTTATCACAGCGGATTCCATAAACCATGTTGTGTGCCATTTTTACAAAAAAAATATCGGCTAATTTTCGACAAACTCTGTCACATCACATCAGCAAGATGACACGTGGCTAGAATGCCTTTCATATCAAGGATTACTGGTGTGACAAGTTATGGTCACGATAGTCACGCCACAGACATCAGCTAGAGCAACGGAAAAAAAGAGTGAAGGGGGTTAGTGAATAACAGTGCATGGAGTTTGCCAGAAATTAGCCAATATTTTTTTTGTAAAAATGGCACACGACATGGTTTATGGAATCCGCTGTGATAAAGTATCTAGATAATATGTAAATTACAATGTTACAAAGGGGTAATAAAATGTTATATCACATGTGCCAATAAAAATAAAAACATGTCCAAACACACTTTTATTTTTGGCAGGGCACTTGCACTTTGTTGCACTTTATTTATTTTTTTGAAAAAAGGCATCTTAAACAGTTATACAGTTATGTTCCTGCAAATTGTCACATTTCACCTGATTTTTATTTTTTAGCTGATGTTGTTGTGCCAAAAAGTGCATAAAGCACACATTAATATGTTAAGAGATGCTATCACTGTAAAAGAAAGACAAATTTTTAATAGATGTAAATTTAAAAAAACTTTGAAAAAAACATTTGAAGAAAGAAAAAGCATTCAAAAAAAGAAACATTTTGAAAAAAAAAACATATAAAAAACATATAGAAAAGAAACATTCAAAAAACACCATTTAAAAAAAAAAACCATATAAAAAAAAGAAATATCTCGAAAAAAAACATATAAAAAAAAGAAACATCTTGAAAAACAAAACATATAAAAAAAAGAAACATCTCGAAAAACAAACATATAAAAAAAAGAAACATCTCGAAAAAAAAACATATAAAAAAAAGAAACATCTCGAAAAAAAAACATTTGAAAAAAAAACATAAAGAAAACAAAACATAAAAGAAAAAGAAACATTCGAAAAAAAAACAGGAAGAAAAAAAACATGAAGAAAAAAAACAGGAAGAAAAAAAACATAAAGAAAACAAAACATAAAAAAAAAGAAACATTCGAAAAGAAGACATTCGAAAAAAAAACATGAAGAAAAAAAAAGAAAACATGAAGAAAAAAACATTCGAGTCGAAGGGCACGCCTCGCAGGTGCCCAAACCGTGGGGATCGATTGCCATGTTCAGCTTTCAGCCACCCCTTTCCTTTTTGGGAGCATATTTCCTGTTCTGTCCACTCAGCCACAGTTTCCTTTTCGGTTCACCCTGCTATGTGCTGACATAAATATCTTACAAATCCCTCCTTCCTAAAGTGGGCGTTGAGAGATAAGTCTTGGACAAGCTGTTAGCCGTGCCTACGGCACGGGTCGCTCGCAAGCTCACTTCCCGTACCTTCGGCCCAGGCCACAGCTTGTTGGGGGCGTTGCCCCCAAACCCCCTTTCGCACATCAGCTTAATTCTCATATACTTTTCATCCTCAATGTAAAAGGACACTATACAAAGTACTAATACAGTAAATTGTGTCATAAATACAGTGGGCTTGAAAACCATTGTGATGTTTGTAGGTTTCACGAAAATTGTGGTGTGGTGCTTGGTGGTGTAGAAATCATGCTTAGCGTTAGTGGGGTTGAGTAAAGAACTTGCTCTTGGCTTTCAAACGGTGTTTTATTCATACAATTTGACCCAACGGTTGTGGAGATATGCCCTCATTAAAACTGTGGTATTATTGCAACAGTTTTTGTCATTATTACAATTAGTTAACCATTTTAATAATGCCATATCTCCACAACTACTCATTCAGATATTACGAATAAGACGCTGTTAGAAAGCCAAGAAGGTGTACTCTACTTGATTTTATTAACGCTAAGCCCAAATTGTATACCATTAAGTGCTACATTGCAATTTATCGAAATCTCGTATAATAATTACTGTATTACCATTAGTTTAATCATCATTACAATTAGTTTACTGATTTAAAAAGGGTATATCTCCACAACCACCTATTCAAATATTATGAGTAAGATACCGTCAGAAAGCCAAGAAGGTGTACTTTACTCAATTGTATTAACACTAAGTCCAAATCTTACATAATTGAGCACTGTATTGCAATTTATCCAAATCCCCAAAATAAAAATCATTACAATTAGTTTACTGATTTAAAAAGGGCATATCTCCACAACCACATATTCAAATATTATGAGTAAGATACCGTTGGAAAGCCAAGAGAATGTACTCTACTCAATTCTATTAACACCAAGTCCAAATCTTACACCATTGAGCACTGTATTGCAATTTATCCAAATCCCCAAAATATTCCAACTCTTTAAACACAACCATATACTTTACTGGTACAATCTATAATACACTGCTCCAATATATACTACAACTATATCTCATCAAGAAGTACTTCACTATATACTACATTTTGTGTTTTTGCTTCTCTATCTGCTTCATTCCAAATCACCTTCAAGTTTGACACTGAAGTCACCCTAGACACTGCAACATAAAACTGGCCATGTGTAAATGCAGGAGACCTCACATCCAACCCCACAAACTTCACTGATTGCCCTTGAGACTTGTTGATTGTCATAGCAAAGCAAACCCTGATAGGAAATTGCTGCCTTGTGAATATAAAGGCATTTTCTTCCTCTGAAGGTTGGTTGGCCACTCTTGGAATAAACACTGTCTCCCCAGCATGCTCCCCAGTCAGAAGTCTCACTTCCAACACCCTATTGCTGTGTCTTGTTAGGATTCCTCTGCTGCCATTGCAAACTCCATTTGCTGCATCCAAGTTCTTCAGCACCATTATAGGACATCCAATCTTTAGCTCCAGCTTTGCAAGGGGGAGTGATCCACAATTAATCTCATTGAAGTACTCCACAGGATAGTTGAGCAGTGGGTCATTCTTACCCTCCCTCTCAGAGTTGGGAATAAAGTCAACACTATGGAAAAGCTGAGCAGGGCCAGGAAACTTTGAGAGAACACATCTGGAAAACCCTCCCTACCAAATTTGCCATATATTTGCAAAGGTCCTAAAAATATTTGGAAAAGGCCTGAAAATATTTCCCCAGATTTGCAAAGGCTGGAAACTATTTTCTGAATTTGCAAAGGCCAGAAAATATTTTCCAAATTTGACAAATACTGAAAATGCCATGAGGGGTAAGGGTACCTGTCTAGACAGACAAGGTCAGAAAGGGTTTCAAGGTATAATACCCCCATACCCATGCACTCAAAGTGGCTGGTGGGCACTCTGACACAGCCCATTCCAAGCATACCTCACGATACTAATTGCATGGTTTCAAAACATAATTCTACCAATTGCTAGAAATGTATGTGATTACATTGGTATTGCCTCTTCTTCCGCCACTACCATCTTTTCCTCAACAGCCTTACGCTGAGCAGCATCGAGACCCTTCGTAGCAGCACGCACCCGCTCGCCGTACGCCAGATACTTCTTGTCGGTTCCGAGGAGGCGGTCCCACCAGCGGAACGAGGTAGAAAAGTTTTTCACGAACACCATGTGGTGGAAGTCATGGTACTCCGCGCCCAACTAAAATGGAACGATGTGCTGGAGCGACTAGGGGAAGTCTTCACATGGGAAGAGAAGTGTAAGTGTCAGTGTCAGTGACTCCATTTTCGTTATCAAGCGCGAGCACGACGACGACATAGACTTACCGTATCCGGAATGGGCATCAATGGCCTGGAAAAGACGGAGGGTGATCCAGATGCACATGGTGACTATGTGCAAGTCTTGCTTGACCCAACAGTAGAGAGTGGTCCGAGAATTGTGCCCATTTCAAGGATCATGACTTCGAGAGGATGTGCATACTCAGCGGCAAGACCGAAGGGTGCAGAATACTTGTGGTGGCCCAGGAGCTTGTGAATATGTTTGTAAAGCAAGGGTGTGTGGAGGAGTTGATGAGCGGCGGAAAATATTGGGAGGGTTGCGTGCGTCAGAGAGCGCCCCGGGGAAAGTGAACGGCGAAAAACGAACAGAAATAGTGGAACATGTCCTCGAAGAAAAAGGAGAATGTGAGTTGCATAAGCATAGTTTGCCACGACGAGAAAGGCACCTGCCAAGTGCTCATGCCAAAAGACTCAGCGACGGGGTGGAAGAGGAAGATCTGTGGGGGACCCAGTCAACGAGCAGACAACCAAAACGGATGGATTAAATGGCGTGCTTACGGCTGGCCCCTCAACGGTGAAGTGGGAAAAGAGGACACCCTTCGTACACTCCCACTGCTCCTCTGGCATAGGGACCTTGTTGGGTTGCAACTTGCGAAAGCATGGGATTGCATCAATGATGATCCACGGTAAACAGCAACCGAAATAGACGGTCTGGGCAAGCAAAGAGGGGTCAGTCTATGTATAGTATGGAGGGGACTCAGGGCGATTACCAGATCAGCCCGTGTCGCATACACAAATTGACCACACGCCGACTTTGGCTTTTTGGGAGCTACAGCCAACGAAGTAAGGGCGGCTGACGCAACAGCCTTAGCAGGCTTTACTAGGGTAGAGTTTGATCCGTGGCTGTGCGGGATGACAGGACCCTCGACCGGGCTCGAATCTGCCGACACAACCCGTGAGCATCGGGCGGTGAAACCTATGACGCGGGAGAGGTCAAAGCCGAGTGGAGGCCTCCGGGGTATCGGGAATGAGGGGGGATGAGGGGTATGTTCAGATTGAGGGACTGGGAGTAACGGGAGTGTCTTTGGACAAGGGTACGCGGGAAGCAATAGAGGAGGAACCCGTACTTGAGTTTATATTATTTCCCGTACTTTGGTGCGAGAATGAAGCAGGTGCTGGCTGAGGGAGTACCATCGGTGGATGGGGGCCTGGATCAGCGAAGTCTTGCTGGACCCGAGCTTGAAAATCGCGTAACGTCGTAGGATCGACGTTAAGCTGCCACTCCAGGTAGGAGCACATCTCCCGCTCCATCTGGTTGATCTCCTGAAGCGGACTTGTTAAAGTAAGTGTCGTCACAAATAATCTTGGAAGCAAGCATACAGCGCGGCGAATGTTAATGATGAGTGCAGCCTCGTGCGGTGAAGAGCATAAGCGATGAAGTGGTCTAGCCGTGGGGGTTGGGGTAGTAGAAGGCGGTGGGTGCGTCCGGGCGTGTGATAAGTGCCTTATTGTATGCGAAACTGTAGGTGGCAACACATTGCGGTCACCGCGACTGCTAAATCTACTATAATATAAAGCCACTAAATGGAAATTCGAGTTTTGCCTTTTATGTAACACAACTCACGTTTTTCTCCTTTTTCGTCAACTTCCTTTTATGTCTTTTACTTTTCAGTACATCGATCGACTCTCCAAGTGGTCACTATTCCTTTTTGTCCCGCTCCACTAGCTTCCGAGACCCCTATCCAATGTCTGCTATGAAGCGCGACGTTCTCATCATTCGTTTCAACCCCTCTTTTCTTTCCTTCCATCATCTTCATGGTCCCATCGCACTCTTGACCCCCTTTGCTGTCACTACATTCACATTCGAAAAGAAAATGTCGCTCACAGAAACCATAGAGAGGAGGACAGAGCAGAGCAAGTGCGTGAGCTCATCATCACCATCACCACATCCACGGTCGATGCAATGCTCTACTCAGTCCTGCTCGCTCCCTGTCACCATCACCACCCCCCTGCCACACCATCACCATCGGATCCTGCACGGCTGCAATCATATCCCCTTCTTTTCTCATGTTCACCCTCGCCACTGTTACCGTCCATGGCCCTGCATTCGGTGTACTGTACCAGCCCCTATCACGTTTGATCGTTCCCTGCTGCCCCCTTTTCACCGTCGCCCGTCAATTTGAATTCATCCACCGGATCGCGCCCTTGCTCCACTGCTCCCGCTTCCTTATCAATCAGCACCCGCTCTCCCCGACACTTGAACAGCGGTGGCTGCGAACGGTGGACCACTCCTCTGTTCCTTCCCTCACCTTCACACCTCACATCCTTTCCCGCTGTCCCGAGAATGACAGGCTCGAACACTGTGCCATTTAGTACGCAGACTTTGTCTCACGTTGTTCTCCTTCAACACCACTGACACTAATCAGTAGCAGTACTGACCCATGAGTCTATTATCCCATCAGACGCACGATGTATCATGTCCAATCCATCGAAAGCGTTGACCGTTGGATGAATGTCTCAAAACAGTGCTGCAGCTCATTCAGGACCTGCTGTGTCAAGCTCCACACATCAAACTCTGCGCATCCGCATCAGTGTACGAACCTGGCATCTGGCACGACCCTGGCATTACTCCGCCTCCTCAAGGCGTACAAACCGATCGCCACCGTCGGCGTCGTTACCTTCCTCATCATCAGCAAAAGCAGTCTGATCAACACGCTCAAACAGGCCAAGGTGCGTCGTCGTGTTTCCCTAGGCTGAATATATATAGATACAACGGCACACACGAAGGAGTCGCACTCAGTTCAACTCCAGCGCGGCCTGAGGATCGTCGACTCGCCAGGTGTCATATTTGAAGACGACGACAGCATCCAAGACCAGAAGGTGTCGTCAGTGCTCCTCTGCAACGTAGTCAAACCCGACAACGTCGACGACCCAATCTCCGTAGGTGGGTGTGCATCCTCTCCCTCTCCTCTTCGCGATCTCATCTCAGGATTGTCACGAGTCAAGGAAATCCTTGCACAGGACGCAAACGGAAAGATTGATGAAGATCTATGACCTACCCATGTTCTCCTCAACGCTCGAATTTTTGACTATCCTCACGCCGCTGAGTACAGGACGCATCCTCAAAGTCCCTCTCTTCACTTCTCTCCCTCTCCTCCAGAAACTAAAAAAATCATTTCTTTCCCGTAGGTTGGCACCCCCGACATCCTCTCTGCAGCGCGTCATGTCCTCATCGACTGGAACCACAAAAAAAAGTTCCATTCTTCTCCGAGCTGCCCTCGCTGCACGCCGCGCATATACCCTCGACAAGACCTGATAGTGGCAGGCAAGTTGCACCAGGCGCGGAGATGACGGGCCAAGCATGGATTGTGAATGCACCCGGCGCGCCATTCGTACTGGAAGGCCTGCTCGGTGAAGCCGATGTGGAAGCGATGGACGCTGAGCCCGATTCGAAATCAGGCGCTGATGCGATCGGTATGGACGTTGAGAACGATGCGGAGGGAGCGGCGGCGATCGCGGACAGTGGAATGATAGTTGACAATGACGACACTGCCAACAACATCGGCACACTGTGCGTGCTCCATCCAACCTACCCCCGTCTTGAAACAGTGAAAAAGGTTTATCGGACAGTTGGACCACATTTCTGACTTAACAAATATCAGACGCAAACGCAAACGCGGTCACTCACCAGACACTGGCGGATGTAGAAGAGACCGAGTTTGATACTGAGATGGCGCAGGTGCCGAAACCTTTACGACGCATTGCCGGGCGAAGCGCCTCGCTCCCACCACAGCAGTCGCTGTGCCCGGTCCGGCGTGCTGAACGGCAAGCACAGAGGAGGCACAAGCGGGCGCTGCTGCATAAGGCCTCCGGAGGAGTTGGACGAATGCAGATTGACAGTTAACATGTTGACGCATGATTGAAGTAGCCAACTGTGTCTCATCCTGGAACAGCGACTTTTCCTCTACTGACCAGCTGTTTTCTTTTCACAGTAGCACTTTCCTCACCTACTTAGGCTGTTCGTACGTCTCTATCACACTACCTTTTCTAATCTATGTTCTATTTACAAACCTAACACGTGCGCTTCATCAATCATCGTCACACAGCATTTCACTTTTGACATTCTCTACAGCCTAACCGGTAGAGACTCATCCCTTCCCTTGCCGCGACGTGGAACTGGTTCACTCTGCCAAGATGGTATTTGTGGGGGGATTTCGATGGGTTTTGGACTCGGACCCTACTTGGACATTGACTCATTGAGTCGTGCATACCAATCATTCAATATCCGGTGCTCACATATCTCGCCTCAATGTATACCCCTTTCCTATACAGGTTTCTGTATTCTCCTTTCTTCCCAGCACGTACAGCTTCGATCCTAAATATAACATGTATAGGGAATGCGCGTCCTCGCAGATAACGGTTTTTATACGAGGCGCCCACACTACTCCAAAGGACTCCCGAAAACACCGAGGCATAGCTAAATCTGTCGCAGCGAACTGTCTTGCAGGTTGCTCGCCAGGCCGAGCCATTTCTTCAACAGGTACTTTCGCATTCCTAAAAACTGATCCTTCCTTCACCTTCACTTTTGTTCTCACCCAGACTCAAACGCGGTTTCGCTCAAGGCTCGATTAAACGCCGACTGCACAAGCTGAAAGAATCGCTCTGTGATCTGCAGCACTGTGCGTTACGCTAACTAAGCCATCTCTCAACGCACGTATTTCGTTGTCTGGCTGGCTGGCCTTCACTACTGACCCCTCACCTACCATCGTCTCCAAACATCGGATATCGGCCATGTACGCGATATCCCCCTGAATCTGAGGCTTATGCTTTTGGTGCACGCATGCTTCACAGTTTCACTTCAGCTGGATGAAAAAGTGGATAGGGAGTGGCTCACGAGATTTCGTCTTGCCAAGTATGCCTCTCTAATTCTATACAATGTATCATTAATGTCTACACAAATTTAATCACTCCCTGTACAACGCACGCATCCTCTCACGCCGGTTTTGTCTCACTGTGACTATAACACAAACTACTAACTAGCTGTGCCCGTGCGAAGCACGGGTCACCGCTAGTAAATGATAATTGTGGTTGATTGATAACTAATTGTGAAGCATTGAACTGAATGAAAAAATGGGAAATGGCATCAAATGTTTGGAAATTTTTGGAATATTTGACGAAAATTGAGAAACTTTAGCCATATTTGAGGAAACTTAAAATTGGACCTTCCGAATTTGACAAATTTGACAAACCAGCATATTTGACATATTTTCCCATATTTGAGGATATATCTCCAAATATGCTTGGGAGGTTTTTCCTGATGCTATGTACAGACTTTCTGATATCCATTCTGCTTTCTTATGACAAACAGCGAGAAATATGGATTCGATAAGTCTATGCTCCCCGGTGTAGCCAGATATATCTACGGGCCAACCACCGCAAACACGAATCTCCGAAGGCATCTCTACCAAGCACACGCTAAGGAGTACGACAAAGCGGTCTTGGAGTATAAATGGACATATAAGCTATCGAGGAAAGTTGGCAATGCATCCACCCACGCTGCTCGAGCATCTCGTAGTTGCAGATGATCAGGTGAGTCCCGACGCTCAGTTAATTCAAGACGGTCCTTGACAACGAGTGGCCCTCCAGTGACAAGGCCAGCTCTCAGCATATTCTGCCATGTAAATATGGTTTGCATCACCCATTCCAGTTCCAAGCGGTCGAGGTCTGTGGCCGAAGAGAAGGCTTTTTATATGGTGTCGGCAAGCAAGCGGCAGGGTTAGCAGTGGTGCAGTGGTATAGCAGTGGTACTGTTGCATCTCTCACGTTTGTACTGTATGTGCGGCGTGCGTTGCCTGTCTGTCCAGTGTGATGTGATCCCATCAGGAAAAGTGTCAGTACTTTTTCTTGTCTTTCAGTACTTTTTTCATGACTTTTTTGTCTTTCTTGTCTTTTTTAAAAGACAAAAGACAAAAAAGACAAGAAAAAGTACTAAAAGACAAGAAAAAGTACTGACACTTTTCCTGATGCCGATCCGAGTATTCTGAGTCATGAATCTGATTCACATGAACGTACGCGACTCAATTGAACGTACACGATCTAACCGATAACGGTTGACAAGACTGACATTGTGGCATGTGCACGTGCACTCCCTTCGCTGCTTGTGGCTCACCCATTCACTGCCCATCTTACTTCCCAAGGTCCTCATCTCGTCTTAGTTATCCTGTTCACTTGCACTCACTTTGGGTTTAGCGACCGTCAGAACTCAGAACGCCATCAAAGTATCGTTCCCAGGCCCAGCGGTTCGGCGCTTGCACAGTGCACACATTTTGATTTTGAGTCGCTCGCCCAATGCTTGCCAACGGACCCGCAATTCAACGTCAATGTCATGGACGTAATCTATTTGGTTATTTTGGTCATTTTCCGTGGAGTGCCCGTGGGTAGCACAAGTCTCGGCCCACAAGCAATGCACTGGCGTCACAAATCCCCTGTTCTCTCGATTCCCCATTTCTCTTGAATCCCCCGTTCTCACTGATCCTTTGGTTTCTCTTCGTGCCATGGCTCCATGCAAGACAAAACAGCCCCTTGAACCGTCATCAGTAGCTGCACCTGTGGCTGTGGGACGAGTCAATGCCAAGGGTGGTTCTCGTCGCCCGAGCGCACGTCCCGTTGGCCCGTCTCAGACCCAATCAAAGGTGATTTTTCTGGGCCCTCTATGTACCTTTAGTCTTGAGAGACTCACCAGTTAATCTAGGCAACTACCACCCAACTCGACGCAGTCGTCAGTGCCGAAGAATTCGACTTGCAGGGGATAGACGATGACGACGAGATATCTGACATATCTGGTCCTCCAAATCCCTCACCTAAGCTAGAGCCTCAGAGAACGAGTCCCCAACAAGCTGACGCCCTCAATAGACCAGTTAAATCAAATGTAGCCCTCGATCTTGTGCACTTCTTCACTGGCATGGGTCGTACTAGAGGCAAGCGTTCTTCGAACGGAGAAACGCCTCCACCTAAAATCTGCAAGCTATGCTCGTACGTACGGACTTTCAAATATCTATTCTGTTTTCTTACAACAAGCAGCGAGATATATGGCACCGATAAGTCTACGCTCCCCGATGGTGTAGCTAATTATATCTACGGGCCAAATACCAGAAACACGAATCTTCGACGGCATCTCCGCCAAATACACGCTGAGGAGTACGATGGCGCTGTTTTACAGCACAAGTGGTCATATAAGCTATCGAGCGAATTGGGCGATCCATCTACCCATGATGCTCGCAACAAACGCGACCCCGAGCTCCCATCATTTTCACCAGAGGCGTTCCTGGAGCATCTCGTTTGCTTCGTAGTTGCAGATGATCAGGTGAGTCCCGACGATCTCGCGTGCTTTCACACTCTCACTAGTCTTCAGTCGATTCGTGTTGTAGAATGCCCCGAGTTTCGACAGATGTGTATGGTTCTTTGCAAGACTCTTGTTGACGCCGACATCCCTCGCCGCGATAAGATGAGGGAAGCAGTCATCAGTGAATGGCGGAATTCATTCGAACGGTTGAAATCGGACCTTTCTGTGGGTATAGTCATTTTGTCTTTCCGCTTTGTCAACTGTCTTCGGTCATAGAAATCCTGCGGGCGGATCAGTTTCACTTCAGACGTCTGGTCAAATGCGAACCTAGAGGCCTACTTAGCATTGACCGCACACTGGATCTCAAGTGACGAGTCAAGTGGACGCCTCGCACTTAATGCTGCACTTATCGGCTTTCATCGCCTCAAGAAGAAACACACAGGTGTCAATATAGCGAAGAATATCCTACACCTACTTGATCGAGCTAATGTTACACTCAAGGTATGTATTTCATATGATATCTATTCGCACGTTTGCCTTACTCTTTGTAGATCGGCCACTTTACGCTCGACAACGCCGAGAACAACGCTGTAGCCATGGAAGAGCTAGAGTCTCTGCTCGCCGAACGTGAGGCGTTCGCCACAGCTGACTTCGATCACCTTAAACATCGCGTCCGGTGTTACGCACACATCATTAACATCTGTTCATCTCACGTCATTTCATTGATGACGTCTGTTTCAAAGGGGTATCTCTCCGAGCTCAAAGTTGCCGTCGATTCAAACCACATAGATTGCGATGACTCCGAGGATGAATTGGATGGTGGTGACATTGATATTGGTGATCACCATATTGACGAGTTGAAGCTGGGTGATTGCTACGATGACCATTCTAACCTTAAGGAATGGGTTGCGGGTATCAAGCGCGATCCCCTCAGGCGTGCTCGCAGAATTATTCGTCTTTTACGCTCTTCGGACCAACGCAGGGAAGGCTTTCGTAAGTTCATCCAAGACGGAAACGAACGACAATGGTTCTCTGAAAGAACTCAGAGTGGCAAACGTCGTATCGTCCAAGTTCCCGAGCTTCAACTTCTGAGGGATGTGAAGACGAGGTGGGATTCGGTTTTTATGATGCTGTGACGTCTAAGAGTTCTCCGGCCGGTAAGTTCATCTCAGCGACTGGACGGTGTTACAGTGGAGACTAATCAAATATCTAATGTAGGCTCTCGATCGGTATCTTAACACTGAATTGGTTGACTTCTCCGATTGGAAGCTGTTGGAAATTGATTGGTACATCCTTGAAGGGTTAGAAACTGTCTTGAGCGTGAGTCGTCTATTTAACCCATGGACAGTCACTCATGTGACAACAGGTTCCGCACGCGTGTCAACAAAGCATGTTGTCCGAATCCACACCGGTTTTGTCGCGTGCGATATCCAGTTTTGAGATGTTTATGACAGAATGGGAAAAACTCGGGGAACAGCACGAGATGCTCTGGCCCTGGACGGAAATCGGCCTGCGGTGGGCAAAGAAATACTACATTCGAATGGACGATACAGACGCTTATGTCGTCACAATGTGTCAGTCTTTGAATCAAGATTTGTCGCTCTAACCTCTGACTTCATTGAACAGTCCTCAACCCTGCTATGCGCCTCTCGTGGATCCAAGCTGAATGGGAAGGTCACTATATCCGGCGTGCCAAAGATATCATTCTGGCGCTCGTAAGACTACACAATTCAACTCCTCAGTCATCTTTCTCACGACTTGCAGATGCGTCAGTACCGTAGCCAGAAGTCGTCAACGTCTGAAGCTACAACGACAGATTCCCCTGTCCAACCCGATCCAGTGGTTTCTGTGGCTCCAACGCGATTCAAAGTCCAAGATTCTGTATACAAAAAAAAGTCCACACGTAATGTGTCCAGTGTGGATGTTGAATTCCAAAAATATGTTTCGGGTCCAATCTCGTCTGAGGAGACCAACATCCTGCGGTTCTGGGAGGTGAGGTGATTCCTATAATTGAATGGCGTTTTGGTACTACAACTAACTCCCTCAACAGGCTAATAGGTTGGAACTCCCAACACTGTTCTCAATCGCGATGGATTATCTCCCGATCCAGGCAACGTCCGTCCCTTGCGAGCGTGTGTTCTCGTCAGCAAAGGACACGGACACCGTGAAGCGAAACCGAATCAGCCCAATTCTCATGGAGGCCCTTCAAATGCTGAAATATTCACTCAAGAAAGAATGCCTCAACTTCATGAACGGATGGTCAATATCGGAAGCTGCCATGAGTATGTCGGTGCCAACTGGCGAGCTTAGCTCTCTCTTTGTGGATGATCCTGTTGTTTCGTTTGACAATTTGTTGAATGACCTTATTAACTACGATGATTGCGAGTCTTAACCCCAGCTTTTTTACGTCACTGCAATGAGAATATATTTTCCTTGGCCACGTTACTGTCTGTACTGACAGAGATGATCGCACAGCAGTTGCATGCGATATTGTTGGTGTTTATTTGACATTGGAGTTCGCAATTTAGTGAACCGACGCATCCCCCAAGTTGACTTTACCCATCATTTCTCTCTCTTAACATTGATGACGACTACGCGCCTTCGAAATCCACGACATACCTCGGAGAAGCGATTCTCTCCCTCGAAGTCAGATATTGTGCGTGTTGGTGGCCGGTACAGAGTATGTAACCTACTCGGTACTGGGGGATCTGGTGAGCTCGACTCTGACTCGAGTTTGACACACTTTCCTGAGTTCGTTAGGGAGTGTCTATCTAGGAAAAGACATTGCGACGGGGGGTGATGTTGCTGTGAAGATAGGGCACCCATGCGGCTTACCTTCAAGGCTCAGTCATGAACACAACGTATATACAACTATCGCCGGTGGCAGAGGAATCCCTCGAGTACTCTGGTACGGCAAGGAAAGTATATATGAAGTTATTGTCCTCGATCATCTCGGAACTTCACTGGGCGACCTGATCGATCAGCTTGAGTTTGACCACAGGAAGACATTCTCGTACGCCACCCAAATGGTACGTTATATAAAACAAACAATCATACTAAACCTAAACACACCCTCACATGCAGCTCTTAGCAGTCCAGTCACTTCATGATCGACACTACATCCATCGTGACATTAAACCTGGGAATTTCATGATTCGTGCTGATAACCTTCCTCCTACCCTCTTTCTCATTGATTTCGGCTTGGCACGATTGTTCCGTAATCCCGCAACTTATTTACATATCCCTTTCACAACGAATCATTCGATCGTTGGTACCCTTCCGTTCGCATCCATCAGTGGCCAGCAAGGCAATGTCCAGTCGCGTCGTGATGACCTAGAGTCTCTTGCCTATACCATCATTTATTCAGCACTCGGCGAGTTGCCTTGGACCAGCAATTCCGCAGGCAACGACGAGGAGGTAGTCCTCTGTAAGAAAACATCGATCACAGTGGAAGAGCTGTGCGAAGGCTTACCCGCTCCCTTCTGCAAATTCATCACCTATGTCCGTTCTCTTGGCTTTGACAAGAAACCGGACTATCAGTTCCTTCATTCCATCCTCTTACAGTGCTCGGAAACCGTGACTGATCAGCCCATCAAAGCACCACCCCATGTCAGCGTGGACCGTGCACCTATCTTCACTAGTCGGGTGTAAGTGACCTCGCCCTCTATGAATAGCGGCACTAACTAGATTTATTTAGCCTTCGCTCTTCGACTCACGCGATTGCTAAACCGTCTCGGTACATACATCAAACACCCGCTCGGGCCACTCGTACAAGGTCCTGGAAGTAGCATGTTTTCGTAGTTTGAGACGTTGGGCTTTGAGGTACATGTAGGCGATGATGTATCACGCGTCGATTTTGTTGTAGAGCTGTAGTTTGATGTATGGGAACTAAGATTTGACTACAATTTTCGCGATCTGGATTGGGAGCTGAGCTGCACTCTAGCCAGAGAAACGCCGGCTATTTTGGCGGCGCGGCTCGGCGCGGCTAAGTGGCATGGGTGCCCATGGCGCAGCTCGGCTAACAAGCTGACTGCCCGGCTAATTGTGGCTCGGCTAACGGCTCGGCTCGGCTCTTGTAGCTGCCGAAACACTAGTTGACCTGACCGCCGAGGGTGCCATCCTTCACGCGGATCCGAACATCGTAAAAGCCGTAATCGGCCACTTGGAGAGCTGCCATAAGCTTACCCACGGAACACTCAAGTTGCCTCCGGGCACCGCCAACCCGAGGAGCAAGTCATCAGCGACCGACCCTCGGCTCCCTTCCGATGGCTTTGAGGATGAAGATGATTCATATGAGCCTTTGGTGCACTTGCTAAACAAGGTTATCGATGCTGCCAATCAATGCATGTCGGCATCCCATCTCAGTGGCCTTCGATTTCATCATTTTGGGAATGAAGTCAAAGGAAGATATGGCTTTGCCAAAGGCCTGAAGCTGGACGGCGTCGGAATTATTGGCGAACTGCCAACCGGAACGGAAAGTTCGGAGTTATCTTGGGAAGACATCGAGGTCATCGTCGAATCTAAGAGAACAGTCCGGCAGATGGCTCAGCAATCTGGGATGTACACCCGGTTTTGTCTCTTGAACAACCTGAGGCGCTTCTTCGCCCTTGGGATTGGTCTCCATTTTACAACCCTGGATGTCTATGTCTTTGCTTTTCATCGATCCGGGTTCTCATCATCTCGTCCACTTAAACTTACCACAGAGGAAGGTTTCAGGGATCTTGTGAGGCATGTTGTCGGCATGCTATCATTCAAGGGGAGGCCACTTACGGTCTGGACACCACATGCACTCAAAACATGTTTTCCATCAACAACCGCTATTATGAGATTCTCCGTCCCCTTTACATCTGTGGCAGCCCGCGGGGTCGTTCCACCGTTGTACACAGCTTAAGTGGTATGTATCCATGCAGATTCTGAGTGTAGAACGTCTCTTATGTATCAGGTGCCCAGCATACACCAATGAACCCCCTCCCCTTGACTTGCAACTTGAATCTCGGATGCTATCTTTGTCCAAAGGGGTAACTCACATGCCAGACCGGCTAGCATATAAACAGACATACCCGATCAAGGGGCATTCTCAAGAGGGCCCACTATTTTCCCAGCTTATTGGCCAATTTGGAATCGCAGATGTCATCGGCTACTACATCTGTGGGACTGAAGAGCCTCACGGCTCCACGGGGCCGTTTCTTGTCGATGCGGAGGTTTGGGACGTTTTTAAAGATCAGATCGACGAAGAGGCAAATGAACAGGACCTCTTTGAAGGTGGACCGACTCCACGACGACATGAACCTAAAGAGAGGGGGCTACTGTCACCGCCGGTACGGACGTGACAGTTAGAGCTCGGTTGCGTCTGTGGTAGTGGCCTCTTCCTTGGTCTTCGGGTTGTCGAAGCACGTGCAGCGTCCTCCTTTGTGGACTAGATCGGGGAACACCTCCTGGCAGAAGGCGTACTTGGGTAGAGCGGCTCTGTCCTTGGTGGGACGCTGAGTCATAAGCTAAGTCCTTGCAGCGACTTAGTGTTTCTTTAGAGCAACGGGTTCCTGCCTTATCAGTACGTCGATAAGACCCCGCTTTGAATAGGAGGAGAAGAGGCTTTTGTTATTTAGACAAGAGACTCAACTTGCCGCTACCTGGCCAAGCTGGTCGTCCTTAAGTACAGAGAGGAGGCTACAAACGCGTACAAAGTATCACTAAGCAAAACCGAGGACACAGCAATCTGAAACAACACGATGCTGGCCACCTGTCCATCCACATCACAACGAGGCACTACACGCATCAATGACAAGTGATCCGATCAATCCATACAGTACTAGCCCGGTTCAGGAACTTACCCCGGTCCACGAGGCGTACAAGCTAGCCTCGTCCCAGGAGCCGGTTACATCACACCCCTACTTAGGCTAGATGTCCGCATCTAGTCCATGCCCCCTCTGAACTGGGCCGTCCTCCTACCTCTGAACGCTCGGGTGCGTTGTTCAGGTCGTCCCACCATTCGGAGATTGCCCGCCCTGTGGTCCAAGCGGGCCAGCTCGAGGCACGCCCTTGACGCCTCTTGGGCCTCTCGCATACCTCGTTGCTCGGCCTGAAGGTGGTCAATGCGCAGCCTGACGTCGAGGAGCGAGATCTCGAGCTCCCTGAAGCGTGCGACCTCGGCTTGGAGGGCCCAGTCCCCATTGTCCCGAACTTCCTGGACGAGCATGCTGTAGACACTAGAACTGCCTTTAAGGAGGGCGAGCAGCCAGGGGGGTAAAGGGAGGATGACGTCGTCTTCCTCGTTATCGCCATCACGCTCGGCGTATACTTCGGCGATGTAGGGGGTCTCGATGGGGGAGTGGGACTTGGGGAGCCCCGCGACCCTACCGTCGGGGAGTTGCTTGACCCACCATGCGGGCTGGTAGTACCCATCTTGGATGGGGATGACGAAGTTAGGGGCCCTCTCCTTGATGTTGAGCACGTACCCTTCCGGTGCATCCTCCCTTGGCTGCACGCGGGCCAACGCCTCTTCGAAGCGAAGCTTCTGTAAGGCCATCTGCTCGCACCAGTTGTCGGACTCGGTGCGGTGGTCAGCTTCCCTTTTACGGATGGTGGCCAAGAGCCCCTGGGCGATGTGCATGAGGGAGCTGGGGTCGTTCGGCTCGAGTTGGAGGCCGATGGCGGCAGTGGACGGTGAGAGGGGTGGTGCCATTGGGGGTGGCGTTCCCTTGGGCGAGCAGACGGAGGCGTTGTTGGAGGTGTCGGACATGACTCACCTGTGGAATATGCAGTACTGATCGCGGCAGAAGCTGGAATGCAGGAGGATGTGACTTTGGGGAAGTTTGTTGAGGTACAAGTAGCACCAGTGGCGGTAGGGCTGTCCGGGGGCGAACTCAGAATAGGCGGGCTTTTTATCCCTGGTGACGGTGCAGTGGAGTCGTTCGATGAGGGGCTTTTTCGGTAGACGGGGAACGATGTGAAACTGTAGGTGCAGGAGTATGACTTGTTGGAGTGGTCGGGAGTCTTTCTTGTCGGCGCGGAAGTGCTCGAGGAGAGGCTGGTTGATTGACCGGGACGCCAGGATGAGGAAGATGGCGGTTCTAGCATTCCTCGTCGCCCTTTTATCTTCTTGGCCGGGCGCCTTTGGTGGTACTCCTTGATCAGGTCGTCCGCGTGGATCTGGTCAGCAGGTTCCCATGTGTTGTCGTGATCGGGGTACCCCTTCCATTTGATCAGATACTGGAGCCGCTTGGCGCGCCCATGTTGCCGGTGACTCTCGATGCGTTCTACCTCGAATTCCTCCTCTCCATCGATAAGGTCTGGTGATGGTCGGGAGAAGTTCGGCCCGTGGGCGGTCGTTTCACGATAGGGCGATAGCAAGGATGCATGGAACACGTCGTGGATGTTCCATGAGATGGGGA
The DNA here is from genome assembly GCA_015178925.1 of Russula emetica. NCBI lineage: Eukaryota > Fungi > Basidiomycota > Agaricomycetes > Russulales > Russulaceae > Russula > Russula emetica. The sequence goes on along the minus strand of WHVC01000044.1, from coordinate 226,850 downwards.
GTTTCAGCTTGTACGCCACCGGAGAGACTTCTTTGATGACCCTGAAGGGGCCATACCGTTTTGGGGCTAGTTTGGTCTTCTGATGCCGGACTTTTAGGTGGGTTGCCTCGAGCCAGACCTCGTCTCCAATCTTGTATTGTGATGGGATCACTGATTTCCCTTCTGCGACTTTGTTGATGGCATCGATGGCCTGGGTCCTTCTTTCGTTCATGACGGATATTCGATTTTCCGCGGCCTCGTTCTTTGATGGGGGCGTTTCTGCTGGGAGCAGTTCGGGTTCGTACCCCAGAAGGATCTGATTGGGCGATAGGCCAGTCGTCTCGTTTCTCCGGTTGTTGTGTACTGCCGACGCTATCGTCAGCCAATGGGTCCAGTCCTCGGGGGCCGATGAGGTCACAAGCCGGAGATATTGTTCTACCCATTGGTTTTTCCTTTCGGAAATCCCATCTGTCTGTGGGTGGAAGGCCGTTGACAGGTTCTGTTGGGTGGTTAGCTTTTTTGCCAGTTCCCGGCCAAAGTGGGAGGTGAAACGTGGGTCCCTATCACTGATGACTTTGGTGGGGAGTCCGAACCATCTGTAGACGTTATCTAGGTATAGTTGGGCTATCCCTAGTCCCGTTATCGTCGTGGAGCATGGGAGGAAGATGGCCACTCGCGAGCATCCGTGGTCAACGATGGTGAGGATGGCGTCCTTCCCTTTATGCATCGGGAGTCCGGTGATGAGGTCCATTGCTACCTGTTGGAAGGGAAGGGTTCGTTCGTCAGTTGTTATGCGGAACAGGGGAATTTTCTTTCTGTGAGTTATGATTTTGTTTTGTTGGCAGGTTGCGCATCCTCTGACGTAGTCGGCGATCCATTGGTTCATTCCTGGCCATCGTGGTCCCTGCTTTGCTCGTCTTATCGTTTCGTCTCTTCCCGGGTGTCCTGCAGTGGCGTGGTCGTGAGCGAGGATCATGGCCATTCTTTTTCTCTCCTCGGAAAATGGCGTTGTCTCCAGTTCCGATCGATTTATAAATTTCGATGGTGGGAGTACAGTGATTCCTTGGTTGTCATCTTTTCCCTGGTCTATGCCTGGTGGTCGTGACAACGCATCGGCCGGGATATTGTCCTTGCCTGGTACATGTTGTATTTCGTAATCGTACTCTTGGAGGTCTGCGTGCCATCGTGCTGTTCGTCTGTTCAGGTTTCGGGGTGACTTCCAGTACTGGAGGTTGGCGTGGTCGGTCAAGATGGTGAACGGTTCCTTTGTCCAACCCAGGTACGGTCGCCAGTGTGCGAGGGACTTCATCACGGCTAGCAGCTCCCTCTCGTAGATGTCGTAGTTTCGTTCTGCTGGGATGAATGTTGCAGAATAGTAGGCCACCGGGTGCGTGACCGGTTTTGTGCGTTTGGCTAAAGTTGGTGAGGTTTCTCCCCTTTGCGAGAGTACGGCGCCCACGCCGTATGCGGAGGCGTCTGTTTGAAGGTAGAATCGTTTGTTGAAGTCGGGTTGTGTGAGTACCGGGCTGCAACACATTTTGGATTTAAGTTCCTCGAACGCTCGGTGCTGGCTTTCTCCCCAGTGCCAATCGGTAGTTTTCTTTGTGAGGTCTAGTAGCGGTCGGGCGATTTTTGAGTAATTTGGGACGAAGTATCGGTAGTAGCCGGTGAAACCCAGGAATTGTCGTACTTCAGTTGGGGTGCGGGGGACCGTCCAATCTGCAACCCCTTTGAGTTTCGTGGGGTCCATACGTATTTTATTCCTTCCGACGATCACTCCTAGGTAGTCGATCTCGTCTTTTGCAAAGTCGCATTTTTCCGGTTTCAGGTATAGGTCGTTTTCTTCGAGTTTGTCGAGGACGAGGTGCGTGTAGTCTGTGTGCCTTTGTCGGTGTTGTTCTTTGGTTTTGCCTTTTCTCGGTTTGGTGTGGATGGCAATGTCGTCCATGTACACCGACAGCCATCCTTGTGCGACTTCCCTTCGGAAGATGGTGTTCATCATCATCTGAAAGGTGGCTGGTGAGTTGGTAAGGCCGAAGAACATGACAGTTGGCTCGAATAGCCCTTCGCTCGTAAGGAAAGCCGCTTTCCACTCGTCCCCCTCTTTGATGCGGATGTTATTGTATCCCCACCTTACGTCGAACTTGGTGAATAGGGTGCATCCACTGAGGCGGTCGATGGTTTGGGGAATCAGAGGGGAGACATTTCTGTTTTTCACGGTCCATTTGTTGATCGGGCGGTAGTCCTGTACCGGGCGTAGTTTCTTGTCCTTCTTTTTGACAAAGAAGAAGTTCGCGGCATAGGGACTCCACGACTCTCGTATGGTCCCCCTCTTTAGGTGCTCGGCTACGAACTTGTGCATTTCTTCTCGTTCGGCTTGGTTGAGGGGGAGAAGTCTTGCCGGGAGTGTCGTGGGGGCGTTGGGTAATAGTTCGATGGCGTGGTCCCACACCGTATGCTTGGGTAGCCGTTGTGATTGTTCCTCACTGAATACCTTCTTGTGTCGTTCGTATTCAGCTGGGATGGCATGTGGCGGGTTTTCGTTTAGTTGGGCTGGGTGTACTGTGACGCGTCCGATGTAGTACCGATCCTGGTCGGGTCTCCGGGGAACGTTTCGGTTCCTTGGTACGAAGGTTGCCTTTTTGGCGTTGTGGGCTTGTAGGATGATTGGTAGTTGGGTGTGGTCGATCCAACCCTTTTTCCAGTCTATCTTCGGTTGGGCCGCCGCGAACCACGAGTATCCTAGGATTGCTTTATGGTCGCCTAGGTCCGAGAGGAAGAACCTCAGTTGGGTTCGCGTCGATCCGGTTTGTACTTGCAGGTCGGTATAAAATTTGACCTCGCCGTTTCGGTTTTCCGTTCCGTCAACGTTGAACAGTTTTCGTGGTCTTGCTAACTGTTTGATTGGTAACCTCAGCCATCTAGCGTAGGTGAGGTTCATGAAGTTCTCTGTTGCCCCGGAGTCGACCAGGGCGATCGTTTCGGCTCTTTTTGCGATTGAATGGATGTAGCATCGGACTGTCATTGATTTTCGTGCTGATATATATACATCGCTATTGCTATCGCTTCCCTGCTTAATCAGTGCCGATCTGATTAAGCTGTGGGAAAATCCTGTGGGCTCTCCTCTCCTACTTCTTTTGCCAGCTGCTGTTTCTCGTCGAAGGTCATCGCGTTGATTTCTGCCTTAAGGAAGGCGACCCTGTCTACCTCGGGGTTGCTCCCTTCGTAGATGGTTTCTTCGCTTGGGTCGAAGTCGATGAGGTTTGCCCTCGTCTTTCCTTTGCTTGGGCAGGCCCGGGCGAAGTGTCCTATTTCTCCGCAGTTAAAGCAAGCGTTACTGGTGTTTCTGGGAGGGAAGTTAGCGACGTTGGCCCTGGAGCGCCAATTATTTCGTCCTCGCGCTTGCGATTGCCCTCCTCTTTGGTAGGTGTTGGGTGTTCTCGACCTGCTGAGGTCCATTGGTACGGCTTGGTTGTTCATCCACCTCGGGGCATTCGATGAGTGGTATGGCTGCCGGTATGGTTGTGGGTTTGCTGGCTTCTGGAAGAAGGGACGTCGTTGTCCCCTGTTTTGGAAGGGGAAGTTTGCCCGGTTGTCTGCCTTGCTTGGGTCGTGTCGTATTGCGAGTAGATCGCGGATGGTTCTTTGGGCGATGGTGCTTTCTATGGCCCTCTGTTTTATGGCTTCGTATCCCCTTACCAGTGGGCTGGCCATGACGTCTGTCATTGTTTTCGGGGTAAGACCGAGTAGGAAGAGTCGGGTTGTTGCGTTGTCTCCCGCGGTATAGCCAGCTCTTCGGGCCAGTTCTTCGAACTTTGATATGTATAGGTCTATCTCGCCTGGCTTCATAGCTAGGTTTTGCAGGGCGGTGCGGGCTCGGTCTTCTTTGGCCGAATCGAGGTATTGGGCGGCGAATTCCGTTAAGAACTGGTCCCATAGCATGGGGATATTGTCGGCGATGGGGTCTAATGCGTCGAGCATGGCTCCTATGTCCCTAGTCCATCCTGTGACGTCTTCTCCTTTCATGTGGGTGAGGGTGAAGGCGATCTTTTTCATGGGGGAGTTGAAGCCGCTTACATCCGCGTTGAGGCGTAGGTATCCTTTCACTTCCTCGATGAAGTCGTCGGCTTTGGTTCTGTCGCCGTCGAACGTCTCCGGGAGTTTGCCCATGGCTCGCACATCTTGTGCTACGGCCACCGGTTGGAGTGGGTTTGGTCCCGCTCCTCCACCGCCTCCTCCTCCTCCACCGCCTCCTCCTCCGCCACCGCCTCCTGATGGAGGGGCGCGTTGGAGGGCTTTCTGGAAGGCTTTGGTGACATTGGCTTGGGCGGCGGTCGTTGCAGTGGTGGTGGTTTGGGTGGTGGTTTGGGTTGCCATTGTGGTCGTCTTTTGAGGTTGCGTCAGGGTGGTTTGGGCGGTTTGTGGTTTCTGTTTTGTCGCTACTACTTGTGCGAAGGACATGCCCCGTTGGATTGGGCTCCGGCAAATTTGCTCATCGATTTGGTGGTCCTCTTCGTCTGAGGAGTCTCTGCTTGGTTTCTCTTTGGCCGGTTCTTTCTCTTTGGCCGGTTCTTCTACCACTATACTCGGGGTGGTTGCGTCACTGGTTTCGATGCTGATGTCGAAGTTATGTATACTAGGTTCGGGTTGTCCGAGTACGAATTCTTTCCTGTTTGCTCCTGGTAGGATGCGGTGCCACACTCCGTTGTGTAGGGTCACTGGTCCAGCGTCTTTGATTTCTAGGTTGCTACTCCTACAGAACAGTTGGATGGCTTTCTCTTTCTTGTTGGCTGATTCGTGTGCCTCGAGTATCCTGATCCTTGAGTTAGGTCTTGTGACGATCAGCTGCTCTTTCGTTAGGTATCTTGGGTGGTTAGTGTCTGCGCTGTCTTTGCTGCTGCTAGCCGTAGTTTTAACAAAGTTGAGTCTAATGTCACCGCCGGTACGGACGTGACAGTTAGAGCTCGGTTGCGTCTGTGGTAGTGGCCTCTTCCTTGGTCTTCGGGTTGTCGAAGCACGTGCAGCGTCCTCCTTTGTGGACTAGATCGGGGAACACCTCCTGGCAGAAGGCGTACTTGGGTAGAGCGGCTCTGTCCTTGGTGGGACGCTGAGTCATAAGCTAAGTCCTTGCAGCGACTTAGTGTTTCTTTAGAGCAACGGGTTCCTGCCTTATCAGTACGTCGATAAGACCCCGCTTTGAATAGGAGGAGAAGAGGCTTTTGTTATTTAGACAAGAGACTCAACTTGCCGCTACCTGGCCAAGCTGGTCGTCCTTAAGTACAGAGAGGAGGCTACAAACGCGTACAAAGTATCACTAAGCAAAACCGAGGACACAGCAATCTGAAACAACACGATGCTGGCCACCTGTCCATCCACATCACAACGAGGCACTACACGCATCAATGACAAGTGATCCGATCAATCCATACAGTACTAGCCCGGTTCAGGAACTTACCCCGGTCCACGAGGCGTACAAGCTAGCCTCGTCCCAGGAGCCGGTTACAGCTACAATGCATTGCGCTCTCCACAGAGGGGCAAGCCCTCCTAGATCGCCGTAATGAAAATGGAGGGACATCCGACACCATCTCCAGGCGAATTATTGGAGACCATTCTCCATGCTATTATTGGCGAGTGGTGTCCCCTCTGCATCTCATTTTTTACTCACGTTTGCCGATCTATCTAGGTCATTACAACCTATTTGATAAGGGTATCTTGCACCGGGACATCAGCTCAGGAAACATTTTATGCTACTCAAAGCCAGTCTGGCGGCCCGCATTGGACAAGTGACGGCTTCTCGTTTAATGTTTTTGCAAGTCTAAATATTGATCTGTTCTCTAGGTTTGAGTGCACAAGAAACGTGAAATTTTTTTTTTTTTTTTTTTTTCCGAATTTTTATTCCGCGCACATGTAACTACAGACAAAGAGGCGGTCACGCCAAACAGCATTCTATGTGTGACTGGGGGTTTGACGCTTGCCCACTGGGGTGGTGTGTAAATGTGAATTATTGTCAGGGATTTTTGATTGACGGTGATCACGCGATTAAATGGCGCGAAGGCTCTAGCAGATCGTCTGTTTCGGTAGGTGGCCAGAATTGCCTTGTCTCTTCGAATTATCCAACTTTACACCATGCTTCTTAGGGCACGATGCCCTTTATTTCTCTGCGTCTTCTGGCTGCCTGGACAGAGCAGATTAACCAAGGGCAAGGAATAGTTATTCATGCTGCCGTTGATGATCTCGAGTCATTTCTTTGGCTCCTGATTTGGGTCATTGCTCATGTGTTGAAGGATAAAGAGAGGGCAACCAAAATTAACCCGGGAATCAGACTCATTCTCCACAACTGGTCAGGCGAACAGACATATATTTCCAAAAGGGAAATCGCGGAGATGAAGTGGAAGGATGCTGTCTTTGGGAAGGACATTCGTGAATGGTCGAAAATTTTCTACGATGCCTATGAAGAGATTGACACACGCACGCAAGCTATGGCCGCACAGCCTATGGGAAGTTCGGGGTGGAAAAGAGCATGTGACGAGCTCGAAACATTTTGTAAGAATATTTACGAGGAAATCTTCAAGTCCGGATTCAAGCACCTCGAAGAAATTAAGAGGTACCCTAACTGAGAGACGGTGATCGATGCCAACGTGTCGCAACAGGTTTACCACTAGGATACGACTCATAGTGCGAGGATGAGGTTAGGCTTGCGGACGTTGCAGAGGGAAGGAAAGGAGTCACGCAAATAGAAGTAGCTGGGCGAGTGCAATCTTGACCGTACACATGTACACCCAGAGCTATACACAGCCTTATTGTAATGCGAGGACGACGTTGTCACCGATGCCCGTAAGGGACTGTGTGTCAGAGATTATCCTTCCATCCGCATGTCGAAACAAGGAAGACAAACTTACTCGAAAGCTCATTTACATCGTGTGATGCGACGGCAACTCTTGTGAGGGCGCATTGGACTCGGATGTTCGGCGCTTGAGTGGATCGCGGGCTGTCGATCGTTTTCAACGTTCAACACTCACCCGCTCCATCTACACCTAGTGAACTGCCGGGTACAATTACAGGCTCAAATCTAGAGTTAGTGATATAGAACAGGGTCAATGCGACGTCCTCCCATCTTCTGAGTGACTGATCCCCGAGCAGGTTGAAACCAGCCGTGTTGATTTTCACGAGCCTGAGTATTTTCACCAGGTTTAAGATGAAACGTACATCATGGTACAGAGATTTGTTTATTTTTGGCTCGAGGATGGAAAACCTGTGCGTTACTGGCATGACTGCCTGTCATCGATCGCCCTCTAGTTCATGAATAATAAAAATTGCCAATTCACCAGTTTTATATGTGGGCGGGCAGTCCCGCCACGAAAAACAGATTCCACGGTCATGTGATCACTTTTGTAGCAGTTAGGACTCGGAGATGACATTCGCCACCTCTTAAACCCCATGTCTCAGCAGTAACATCCAATCTTCACTTTTTGAAGCAATAGTGAGGTGAAATGCCCTCAGGGAGACGCTTATGGGCGTCTGAGGTCAAGGAATATCGTGACTGCAATACGATGTGTCCCCCCATCGTAGTAATCGAGCAATCGACTAATTAGCCGAGCGGCAGGCTGAACGCGCTCAGTCGCCCTCCAGCACTTCTCATCCTCCTCTTCGACACTACTCTATTATGGCCTCTCAACTGGTGATGCCCGGCTCAACTTCCTATCATAACTCCAGCGCAAATGTATCGGCAACACCTTCCTCCGAGTCGCCGCAAGGAAGCCAGGAGTCTCCGACTCAGTCTCAACGACTTCAGTCTGAAATGAAGGCTCTGATCGAGAACGAACTAAAGGACGTAACATACTGTGTTGACTTGACCACCGAGGATGGCATCCTTTACGCTGACCCCAGAACCGTCGAAGCCGTGGTCGACAGCTTGGGGACCACCTTTCAGGCACTAACCTCTGGGGGCGATTCGTCCCCAACCAATCCTCGGTTCCCTGTAGATGGATTTCCTCACGAACCTCAATCATACGAGCCTTTAGTACACTTACTAAACAAGATCATCGATACTGTCCATCGATACACGCCACGATCTCAGCTCAGTGAACTCCGCTTTCACCCTTTCGGGAGCGAAGTCAAAGAAACATATGACAATCAAAAAGGCTTAAAGCCGGGCGGAGTCGGCATCATTGGCGAGCTTTCAACTGAAATGGAGGAGCCTGCCGAAGAGCCCGTGCCAGTGTTATCTTGGGAACGAATCGAGGTTATCGTCGAATCCAAGGCCTCAGTTAGAAAGATGGTCCGGAAATCTGCGACCTGCGCCCGCTGTTGTCTCTTAAGCAACCAAAGGCGCTTCTTCGCCCTTTGCATAGGATTCCACTATATAAAATTGGAAGCATACGTCTTTGTTTTCCATCGATCCGGGCTTTCATCATCCCGTCCGCTCAAAGTCACGACAGGCGAAGGTTTCAGGGGTCTTGTGGGCCACATTGTCGGCATCCTATCCTTCAAAGATGAGGCCGCTTACGGCTTGGATACCACACGCTTTCAAAATATGTTTCGCATCAACAATCGCTACTATGAAATTGTCCGTTTGCTTTACATGCACGGCAGCTTGCGGGGTCGTTCCACTATTGTATACAGCTTGCAGGGTATGTACACACATGCGGATTCTGAGTGCAGGACTTCTCTTATTTATCGCATACCTAGCCGCCAAAGACATCCCTCAGCGTGACCTGGAATCTAGGATGCTAACGTTGTCCGGAGTAGATCACCTTCCGGATAAGCTAACGTATAAACAGACGTATCAGATCAAAGGACATTCTCATGAGGGCCTACTACTTTCCCAGTTTAATGGCCAATTTGGGATTGTAGATGTCATTGGCTACCACGACTGTGGGACTGAAGATCCCCATGGTTCCACGAGGCGCCTTTCGAATGATGCCGTGTTTTGGAGAGTCTTTGGACAACAAGACCTCCCTGAAGGTAGACGTCATGAACCTGAAGAGAGAGGGCTGCAATGCATCGCGCTCTCCGAGGAGGGAAAGGACCTCATGGATCCATCAGTATTCCTACAAATTTCTTTTCGGCACTTGCAGGCACTTGCACAGTACTAAAAACGCCCCGAAAGTGAAGAAAGGATGAAAGCTTGCAAGCACGAAAAGCTAGGTCTGATTTTCAGGAAGTTTAATGATTTTTTCTCGACCAGCGCTGCAAGTCACTGCAAGTTGCGCGAGCTGGCAAGTCACTGCAAGTGTGAAAAAGTAAAACTCAAAATTTGATTCATACTAGCTACTACTGTAGGGTAGAATATCTAGGGTAGCCTGCTCGGGCAATACCTGTACGAAAATGGCTCAAACGTGGTATGAAGAAATAAGGAATGGGTGGTGGCCAAACCGGCACGATATTCAAATGGGCATATAGTAAACGACGGCGCGAGAGAAAATAGTGTAAGCGTCCGTTGAAGCGATGGAGGGAATAGTCCGCATTGTGGTATATGGGCCGAGACATGGCAATTAGCTGCAAACTAAAAGACATTAGTTGTGGACCGGCGCAATATGGTTTCGGGTGAACATACCTCGGGTTTCTCACTCCTCACTGGCATCTGATGCCCTCACGGAGCTGCTTGGCTCGTACAGTGTCCGGCGATTCACTTGTGACTGTACTGCATGCGTCAAGGAAGTCGATTTTTCCTTGAGCCCACTGCACAGCTCCGCAATTAGATCCCATCGACGATCTGTGAGCCGCGTAGCGAGGTAGAGGTAATCCCCGACGAGAGTACCAACGACATCCTTAGAGAACTGACCCACGTCTGTTCGCGTGCCAGTGGCAAACATGACAAAAGCACGTTCGATCTATATATCCCACATTTTAGAACGACTAGGCTTATGGCACAAATATTCACTTACCCCTGCAGCTGCCATTGAAAGCGCGCCAATAGGGTGGCCGTAGTCATGGCATGAACCTGTGCACCATTTGAGATACTGGCTAAGTAGTTGTATGATGAACGTCGACTCAAAAATGCCGTCCGGCTCCTAAAAATCATTGTTAATGAATGTGAGGGGACCATTCAAATAATATAGAAAGCGCACGACATAGCCATTGGTACCCTTAGGAATCATACATTCTACAGGCGTTGGCTTGCCAAATAGAGCTGGACCATTACCTCTGATAGCCCATTTCGCGTATTTCGCAGTGGCTTTGGGTTTGTTGGCGTAGGCGTCGTCTTTGAAGAAGTCGGACACGATTTTGATGGCTTCCCGACCAAAGAATGCTCTTTTCTCATGAAGGCGACCTTTCGCCTGTATATATGCTGGTCAGCTGAAGCACAAAATAATAAGTAGATCTTTACATACCATAACGACAAGCCTGTCATTGGCGAGGACCCTATACCCCGAACCAGGATATGCAGCGTTAACTACTGCTTGGATGGGTTTGACGATATCAGAACCAATGACAAAGGGATCATGTGAACATCCTAAACAATCATACAGCGTTGGTAAGAAATGTGTCGACCAGTTCGTGCGAGCAAATTCCGGCAACGTCGAGATATCAAAAGGTGGGTTGGCCACAGGAACTTCTTTGGTGGCTTTGGTGGCTTTGACGGTCTTTTCTGGTTGAGTCTTTCCCTTTGATACCTTCAGCGCTTTGGAATCGGCAGTCGTCGATTTCTTGGCACCCTTCGCTGGTGGTTTGGTTGGAGCATCTTCACTCTCCGAGTCACTGTCACTATTGTTGTCAATGTGAACAAACTGAGTTACATTAGTGATTTTCTAAATCGAATGTGAAAGCAACACACATTATTTTTTTGACCGGTCATAGGATGTCCTGTAGACAATGCCAGGGTCTCTGCAACGTTAGCAAGTGTGTCTTCATCCTCAAGACCACCCAGAGCTTCGTGGAAAGGTTTAGCTTTTACTTTTGATGAGGTCTGACGCGGTGTAGCTGCGGATAGTTTCGACTTCCAATCGGAGGTAAGACCAGAGGGGACGTTGGCCTTCTTCTTTTTGTTGCTATGGCCGCATTGTCAGCCCAGCACGTGGGAACCATCAACAACAAACAAACCTTATTGCGTTCAGATCAACACTCGCACTTCGCTTCTTATCGGCAGCTTTCAATTTGGCCTTCACGCTGTCCACAGCTGCTCGGGTCTCTCCCCTGTTCGGCTTTTTCTTGATAAGACATCTTAGTGTCTATTTCACCAGCAACACTAGATGAAGACACATACCTGGCTTCGCCTATGTAAGACTTTCTTCGCTTTAAGTGTTTGTGGGTCTTCCTCAGACGTGCTGAGTTCCAAAATTTCTTCAGCATCTGAGTCACTTTTGCCTCCAGCGTTTTCGTCGTCCTCAGATTGCATAAAGACATCTTTGGTATTGTCAAGACCATCGGATTGAGCCTGCTGCCTGACCACAGTACGTTCCTCCTCCTCGTCCGCAAGCTCTTCCTCGACCTCCATCGCTGCCAACGTGTCTATTTTTTTTTGCTCCAGCTCATTTACTTGAAGCTGAAGGGCAGCCTTCCGCTTGGCGCCTGCAGTTACCTCTGTGGACGTCCTTCTGGGCTTTGACATGTCAGGAGCTCCAGGGTGAACTGGCCGTGTCGCCCTTGAAGGCAACGGTGACCTGGGAGGCACAACTTTGCGGTTTACAAGAGTGGGTTGACGCACGGCCACCCTATTGGCACTGTCAGCTGCACTGGTACCTTGTGGAGGGGCTACTGTCCCATCGAGCTCGTTGTCTGCAGCTGGTTGGCCATGTTCCAAGTTAGGGCCGAGGGGAGTGCCGGAGGCCGCAATCTCATTGTCAGACTCAGTGTCGTCGGGATTGAGAGTCTGCCTTCGCAGCCTTGGTGGCATTATAGCGGTAGGTTGTATGTCCTTGAGATTTGCAACGGCATTGGAGCGAGTAAGGGGGCGGCGGCTCATTGTTGTGGGTGGTATATTCGGGAATGGTACGCTTTTGACTGGAAGGATGGAACGAGCGAGCGTTGGTTAATGAGTGTGTTGGAAAAGGTGAGTTTTAGTTGGAAGAATAAACGATTGGGAGCTAATGTATGATGCCGGTACTGGGGTAACGGACAGGGAAGTTGACTTGTTCAACACCTTTTTTTCATATACGGTACGTACATTCTATTTGTGTTTGTTATTAATCACTGAAAATACTGACGAGTCTCTTTCAGTTCATTCTATATACGCTCGTGTATACCCCATCGTTTATGAATATTTTCAACCCACTTGACGGCCACTGCAACAACGCTTATACCTGCCCCACCTGCTTTTTAGAGTGTCGAAGTAGTAGGGGATTAACCCAGCATCAAAATTCTGCACATCGACAGTTCACTCCAGAATCGAATGGTGATGAAAACCAACCAATATCAACCAATGAGTATCATCCTCATTTAACAGGTATATGCATGTGTTCTCCGTCTCATAGTAGTGATACGCTAACGATTCCAACAGCTAAACCATGCAATGAGGCGGGAGAGTATCTCCTGCCATATACTCGACCCCCAGATCTCCCTAACCCTCTTAACGGCGATGCTCCAGACTCATGGGACCCCTTCAATTCTCGTATCGAATTCGATTTTGCACTTTACCACTTCGTTGAGGCCCAGAGTTCTGCAGGTCTAATAGACAAAGCTCTGGACCTCTGGGCCGCAACAGTTGGTGATTCTGCCCCATGGAAGAACTCAAAGGAACTCTACGCTACGATCGATGCTATAAAACTTAGCGAGTCACCCTGGAAAACTTACACGGTCCGGTATCAAGGCCCTCGTCCTCTAGGCACCGCCCCAAAGTGGATGATGCAGACGTATGTGCTCTGTGCACGGGACTCACATCAGGTCCTTCTTCATCAGCTCGAGACCGCTCAGTATAAGGACAAGATCAACTTATCTCCATACCGCCAGTTTGATAGTAACCATCAGCGGACATGGTCAAATCTTATGTCTGCCGACTGGGCATGGACTCAAGCGGTATGGTGCAATGCATAATATTGTCTACGTATTTAACTAATATCTCCTCACTGACAGGATGAAATTGCTAAAGACGAAGCAACCCACGGCGCAATGTTTGTTCCAGTAGTAGCTGGAAGCGACAAAACTACAGTTTCAGTAGCGACAGGCCATCAAGAGTACCATCCGGTGTATATGTCACCAGGAAACCTATCTAATATTGCAAGGAGAGCTCACGGAAATGCTTTACTTCCTGTCGCTTTTCTTCCTATACCAAAAAGTGCGATTTTTTTTTAAATAATTTAACTCTAATTACTAAGCTACTAACTCGGGTTTGTAGCAACAAAAAAGCATCGGAAAAGTGCAAAGTATCAAGTATTTTGCCGGCAGATGTATCATGCCTGCCTGGCTCGAGTCTTTCAACCACTCAAAGTGGGTATGACGACCCCAGAGGTTGTCAGGTGTCCAGATGGCCATTTTCGTCGGGCCATTTATGGACTAGGACCATATATTGCCGACTATCCAGAGCAGGTGTGGCTTGCCGCTATCGTCCAGGGGTGGTGCCCAAAGTAAGCTGTTCAATTCATTTATGGATCCATAATTACCTACAATATCTGCGTGCTAGATGCGATGCAAAGCCCGATAATTTAGACGCTGGGGGCGCCCGTTTACGAAGTCAAATAAAAACCGAACTTCTTATTAATAGTTGGGACCCGGGCATATTATGGACTGACTTTGGTGTTCGCGCGGATATTATTGTAAGTCTGTTAGCCAACATGTCGCATCTGCATCCTAAACACACCTCAATAGCCTTTCACATCCAGTTTCCCAAGGGCCGACATTTATCAGCTTTTATCAGCTGATCTTCTTCATCAGATAATCAAAGGGACGTTCAAAGACCACATCGTAATGTGGGTGAATGAGTATTTGCTGGAATTGCATGGAGAGGCACGCGGGCAAGAGATTGTTGCCGACATTGATCACCGGTATGGCTTTTCTCAACCCAGTTCAGTTATTTTGCCCTCAACTCCATGTCTCTTTCTTTTCTATAGTATTTCGGCTGTGCCAGCATTTCCAAAACTACGGCGCTTCCCTGATGGCCGTGATTTCTCACAATGGACCGGCGATGATTCAAAGGCACTTATGAAGGTAAATTTACTTGGTGCAGCAAATTAACTCAATGTCGCTAATAACTTTGTTTCGCTTGCACAGGTGTACCTTGGTGCTATCGCAGGACATGTCCCCGCTGCCGTCGTTAAATGCTTGTCAGCATTTCTTGATTTTTGTTACATTGTGCGCCGCAACGCCATCACACCCACCGATCTCGATAAGCTCAAAGATTCCCTTGCTCGTTTCCATCACTATCGCACATTCTTTGTTGGTACTGCTGGCGTGAAGGGAGAATTCATTTCGCTCCCACGCCAGCATTCCCTTCTTCACTATATTCGTTCAATTCGCCTTTTCGGCTCTCCCAATGGGCTATGCTCTTCGATCACAGAATCCAAACATATCAAGGCCGTCAAGGAGCCTTGGCGACGTTCAAGCCGTTACAAAGCCCTTATACAGATGCTGAAAACCATCTCTCGGCTTGAAAAGCTGGCTGCGGCACGAAGGGCTTTTACTCAGCTGGGTATGATGGATGGAACGACAGCTTCATATACTGCTATGGTTCAGGAAGGTGGACAGCCACAACCACGGCCTGCTCTCGAAGCAGATGATGGTGATGACGGTGATGACGGTGGCCCTGTAAGTGGTCCAAAGGCGCTATCTTCTGTTGAATTGGCCTGTCTCCCTGGTATGATTCTGATTAAATACTGTAATTCTATTCTGATATCTAATGATGTCTCCTCTGCAGCGCGAGGATACCCAACATCAGCTGAAGGTGTAGCGGCTCGCATCAAACAGCCTCGATTCCCAGAGCTCCTGCGTCGATTCTTATACGACCAACTGAATCCAAACACAGCCATATCAGCCGATGATGTTCCTCTCGAGCATTGCCCTGTTTTTGTTGGGCGCGTTCATGTTTTTCATTCTGCCGTAGCCCGGTTTTTCGCGCCCAGTGATCTCTGTGGTGCTGGTGGTATGTATCAAGAGAGGATTCGCTGTAACCCCAGTTGGCGAGATGAATACGCTCGATATGACACTGTCTTCGTTCAGACAGGTCCAGACGTTGGTGGTATGAAGGGTATGGTTATTGGACGCGTCCGCCTTTTTTTTTCCTTTACATCTGGTGGTTCACGCTATCCATGTGCTCTGGTTGAATGGCTTACCCCTAAGGATAATGTAGACGAGGATACAAGAATGTGGGTTGTAACTCCTGAATTTGAACGCGGCATTAGGGGACGCCGCACGCTTGCCATCATTCATCTCGATTGCATAGCTAGGGCAGCACATCTTATTCCGGTCTTTGGATCATCATTTATACCTGAGGAACTACATTTCTCCAATTCCCTTGATGTTTATCGCTCATACTTCGTCAACAATAATGTCGATCATCATTGTCAGGAATTTTTATCTTAGCGTATATTGTTAATATTAGGTTTTGAGTTTTATTCGCCTCTGGCTTTCTTACTTTCTCTCACCTGCAAGTACTTCTTGACTTGCACGAGCTTGTGAACTTGCGTGCCAGCAAAAAAGTGACGAAAAGCGCTGAAAGTATAGAAAGAGATTTGTAGATTTGCTGATGTCTCCATACAGATGGAGGTACGCCATCTCCGGGCGAGCTTTTGGAGACCATTCTCCATGCCATTATCGGCAAGTAATGTGCTCTCTACGCCTTGCTTTCTACTCACGTTTGCCGATCTAGGTCATTACAACCTATTCGATAAGGGGATCTTGCACCGGGACATCAGCTCAGGAAACATTTTACGGAACTCAGTCCCAGTCCGGCGCCCCGCATTAGACAAGTAATAGCTCCTTGTTTATTGGTTATGCTAGTCTGAGTATTGATCTGTTCTCTAGGTTCGAATGCACAAGGAACGTGAATTATTGTCGGGGATTTCTGATTGATGGGGATCATGCAATCAAATGGCGCGAATTCTCCAGCTCGCAGTCAATCTCGGTATGTGACTGGAATTGCCTTGTGTCTTCGAACCCCCCGGACTTACGCCATGCTTCTTAGGGCACGATGCCCTTCATGTCCATGCGTCTTCTGGGTTTCTGGCAAGGGGACGGTGAAACTATCCACACAGCCCTGGACGATCTTGAGTCGTTCCTTTGGGTTCTCATCTGGGGTATCGTCCACGCTTCCAAGGACATAGAGGGGGCAAAGACCGCTAACCGAGGAATCCAAGCCATGCTCATCGCGTGGTCGGGTGATGTGACATATAATCTGTCCAAACTCTCAGCTGCAGAGATCAATTGGAAGGATGCTGTCTTTGGAGATCTCATCCGAGCATGGATCAAAACATTCCGAGAAGCGCGTGAAGAAAACGAGCGACTCACCGAGGACATGTCTACCATGGATTTGGGTAGCCAAGAATGGAATAACACATGCGACGAGCTTGAATCGTATTGTAATGATATTTACAAGGAGGTTCTCGAGTCCGGGTTCAGATACCTTGAAGGAGTTAGGGAGTACTCTGACTGGGAAAAGGTGGTAGCTGCCAATGTCCGTAGGTTTGTTAGGGTACGACGATACTAGTAGGCAGCGGGGGCGAGAGGGGAAGAAGGAGAACCGGTTCTCGCAGACGCTACAGTTGTTAAATAGATGTTGTCGATGCTCAGGCCTCAGGCTTGGCCATGGGTATTGGATTATACAGTGACTAGAGAGAAACACATGCGTGTTATTCATCTTCTCGGGCTGTACATACGGTATCGTCACGGTAATATAAATCCTAAAAGTAATGGCATCATGCTGTACGATCATTGTAGCGGCAGTAGTCAGTTCAGCACTTGTTCAGCCATCCTAATTCATCAGGAAAACGTCAAATTACTTATTTTGTCTTAACCCCATCTTAATTGTCTTAAATGGCATATTAAGTAAATTTGAGTAAATTTTGATTAAGATGGTCATTACTTAATTTCAGTAGAGTCGATTTCTGAAACCTCACTTACAGCTGATTAGAAAATCATAGATGTTTCCCAAAATTTTCACTGTCTCACGTAACCTAGCCAAAACAGGCAAGAGCTGGTCATGTCGCCCACTGTGCCACTGCACGACGCCCAGCAAGATGTTCACCTTGCATTACCCATTAGTGCCACTACCATGTCAAACTATCACTAGTATATCCCACCAGCCCAGAAACAAGATAAGATGGAAACTTGCTCTGGATCCTTGCATGGAAAAGGAGCAAGCACACCAGATGTCCATGTTCACAACTACTTCGGCGAAACTGCACACAGCACACCAACCCTGGGCCTTCACCTGAAATGCAAATGCCATGGTACACCTGAGAGCTCCGGTGATGAATCTGACATTGAACGGGAACATGGTGGTGGTGGCGGCGGTAGCATTTTATCGCGTTCATGCATACTCTTGATATTGGATGTTTTAGAACCACATCGCTGTTGCACTTGCATCTGCCCGATTCACATCCTCCAGCACACCCACCTCCACCTCCGCCTCTGCATTGCGGTTTACTCCCCAGCCAAAGGCGGTCCTAGTCCCTATACGCGCAGACTCTCAATGTTCCTACACACCCCACACATCGCCCCCATCCCCATCCATGAAGGACATGGCAAAGAAACTTGAATGGCACAAGCACCGAGAATCATTACCACATTTTTGTGACATTTCGTTGCTGTGTCTATCCACCTTGAACGTGCAGCACTTCTTCGCTATCACCACTCTATCCTGGTGTCCGCTCAACTGTCCTTTCTCCTCCCACCAAGTCAGAGAAGATTTGCCTTGATCCTCCATGGAGATGTACGGGTCTGATGTCGATGGTATCCGCTACTTCGTACCTGCAGCCACTGCTCCACCGCAACCGCTGCAGCTGTGGGCAACTCTCACGAAGCAGGAGGAGCGCATCGTTGAGCTAACGCAGGAGGGCAATGACGATGAGATAGATGAACTGGCTGGAGATGAGGGTAAGCCATGGCATCCGCCTTGTCTCCACTTGTCATCTTTACCCTAGTAGTATAAATTGTTGTATTTACTGTCGGGCATTCTCGCGCATTTATGCATATGTGCTGGCAGTGCTGCCTTCAAGTTTCCTTCATTCTTCCTGCACACACAAGAACTTCTAACAGGCAAAAGCAAAGTAAAATAGGTGCTAATGGGTAATGCAAGGCGAACATCTGACGGGCAACACGGCCAGCTCTTGCCTGTTTTGGTTAGGTTGCCTATTTTGGCTAGGTTACATGAGACAATGAAATTTCTGGGAAACGTCTACAATTTTCTAATCAGCTGTAATGCACTTAAATTAAGTATATTAAGTATACTAAGACACTAAGCCACTTTCAGGGAATTAAGATTTTCGTGAAAATGATATATTTCAACATCTAAACTAGGTAAACAAATAAGGCAACTAAGCACCTAAGGATGTTTAAGGCAGCAAACCATTCGTATACCCGTACCCAGCCACTCCAATCGCCAGTTTGTGCAAATGTATTCAGGGTGGACATCACTCCACTCAGAGGCCGAGAGGTGCACCTCACGACACTCTTGACAAGATCAGGTGTATACATGCGAACACTCCGCCTTTTGCTGACACGTCGCCCTTCATTTGGCCATGTCCTCTTTGAGCCAGTCATTATGCTGCACAATCTTCACCATGACGAAGTCACACCTTTTTGCAGGAAGGAAAACTCACCTGAGACTGTATCGTGCACAATGGTGCCCATACGCTTAGGTTTGGATGTAAGGATGGTGTGCGGAGTTCAATGCGCGTGCGGTCGCAAAATGTAAGTAAGGTATTCCAGGGGTAACCCTAGGGTATGATTTGATAAACCCTAACCCGTACCCGCGAACACCATACCCGAACAGTTAAGGGTACGGGTACACCGTTTTGTTTTACGGGTTCAGGCACGACACCGTTTTCCTTCATGGGTTCAGGCACAAAACCGTGCGCGTGTAAGACACCACGGGTGAGGTACGAAACCGTACAACACCACGGGTTTTGTATATGAAATGTACTACGAGTTACAACTACTACAGCTAAGTTCTATCTACCCGTGCTCCTTGTAGAGACAGCCACTACCACATCCTCAAAAACGACAAGACCGCAGCGTGCCCATGAGCCAAAACAGAGAAAAGCGCGAATTGAGAGTGGCGAGAGTTTGTTGCGCGTGAAAGGGAGAAGGTGGCGGCCTTGCGAGAACACGCGTTCGACGGTCTTAATGCTGGCTTGATCGTCGGTAGTTGGGTCCTCTACATCACTGATGACTGGAGACGAAACATTGGACAGCGCATGCTTAGCCCGCTTAAGAGGCCGAACGATTGCACCGGTGCCTTTCTTGATACGCTTGATGCCTTGCCCGATTGCCTTTGCACTTGATGTGGCTGCACTGGATATAGAGGAAGTGCGGGAGTGGAGTGATGAACACGACGACTTCGCAGAAGACTTCGTTGAATTGTTAGGCATCCGCGGACCGTGGGATTATAAAAAAAAAAAATGCTCACCTTTAAGTGGGTGAGCCAGATCTCGATGAATTGCTCCTTTTCGCTAGCCTCAATGAGACCTGACGAAGCCATTGGCGGCCTGAGGCCTGAGAGGTTAGGGTGTGCCTCGTTCTCTTTGCGACGCACGATCAGAGCGGAAGCAAAGATCAGCCACAAGCCACAAGCCACAAGTGAAAACTGTATAGTTTTCCCACGATATTATGTGAGGTCACCAAGCCTTTCTTTGGCAAAAGTCATGTATAAGACATGTATATAATGGTATAGCTGATTCAGTATTCTAATGAGCATCGAATTCTGCAACACATCCCCAGTTCCCACTGCATAAGGGTCCTATTCCATCAATGAGCCTGTCAGAGCAGCCGAGGCACCGGTTGTAGAGGAGGCGAGTGAGGCGAAGTCGGTGAACAGGCATTCATGCCGCGAGGAAAGCAACAGAAAACACAACACTAAGGATGCTCGTGAGTTGTGAAAAGTGGGATCGTAACAGATCACGTACCATTGGATCTGAATGCCTTGGTAGGATTAGCTGTCGATGCTGCCCGCATGGGAAGCACCCGAGCCTGTCGGAGCAGCTGAGGCACCAGTTGTAGAGGAGGCGAGTGAGGCGAAGTCGGTGAAAATCTGCGTGCTCTGGTATGTTTGACAGTTCGAGCTGGAGGGTATACGGGGCGTATAGGGAAGCGACCCAATGGAAACAGTTTCGGCAGGTTGAGAGTAAGAGAGTGTTTGCCCGCCTGAAGTGTATACTCCAGGAATATCCATGAGGCCACTATCGCATACTTCGAATGTACCGTTTTGTGCGGCGTTGGACATGTTGTAAGGAAGACCAATGCAATCAAGAGTATGTTGACAATACCCTACAGGATTTGTGCCGTTGGGGTTACAGATCTTCATTCCGACAATGCCCCCGCCTACGAATTTGGTCCAATTGAAGGTATTCACTGGTGTGCAGTACTTGAAGGCTGGTAAAAGTGTCGGCGATGGGAGGGGTACAGATGCAAAAATCAGAAATGTTATTGACGAGTGTGGTAGCCGGATTGTGTCCCGCGGAGAATTTGATTGGGATAAACTTGTTGGGGTAAGGCAGTGTATGGAAAGAAGTTCGAGACCAAGAGATTTGAGGTATAGAGAAAACCATGTACCCGCGCAAACGGGTACGGTATTTCACGGGTACGATAAACCCAAACCCGTACCCGTACCCGGGAATACCCGTGACCCGATACTCACGGTGTTGCCCATACCCCTGTCACACCTTAACCATTGCGCAGCTTGTCAAGACTCTCGAGGAGAACGATGCTATGAAGTACTCTATCATTGTTGCTGCTACTGCTTCGGAGGCTGCTCCCTTGCAATATTTTGCTCCTTTCTCGGGTTGCGCAATGGGCGAATGGTTCTGCGACAATGGTAAACATGGTAAGTGCACAAATGTTTTGCGCCAGGACTTCGCATTTATTTCGGCCTTGGTGGCTCTCATCATTGGTAAGTGATTGTGCCACCTCATTTCTTTTCTGGGGCACTTGCTGATGCAATTCCAGTAGATTCACAGTGAGTTTATGCAAGCGACAAGGACCCTAAGCACATGCCCCAAATGTGCTCACTATGCCATTGTACAATTGTCCGAAGAACGGGTCAACTCTTTGATTCCGGCAACATCACCAACAGCGGCCTTGTGGTCTCCCCTGCAAACATAGACCTCGCCAACTCTGACTCCCTCAAGCTCGCGCGCACGATTCGGCGACCCACCCACTTAGCCACGGTCCCGACGAGCATCGCACCGCTCTACCAATCACCCCACGCTCCATGTCGAAGATCATATCACTGAGCGATCTACGACAACTTGTGCATCGCATGGAAGCTCCTCCGCCTCCCTTGCCCGCCTCGTTATCCCTGCGGACAAACGAAAACGTGCCTGGAAATGGTGGCGATGGTGCCGCCGGTCCTGGTACATAACTAGCTCATTTAGCTAGGTGTGTTTCTCAACTGTTAAATTGCATTTGCCGTGCAGAATTTCCATCTGTGCCCTACCATTGTGTGCTTCTAAGAACTACCAATCCGATGTAGTGAACTTTTGTAAGTTAGGTTTACTTTTATAAGTCAGATTGTCTTTCGAAAGTTATTCTGTCTTTTCCACTGTCTTTAAAAAGACAAATTGTCTTTAAAAAGACAAATTGTCTTTAAAAAGACAAATTGTCTTTAAAAAGACAAATTGTCTTTTAAAAGTAAAATGTTGTCTTTAAAAGTAAACGGACATGCCTTTGACTTCTTTCAAAAGACAATTTGTCTTTGTCTTTTTTTTGTCTTTTTTTGTCTTTTTTGTCTTTTTTGTCTTTTAAAAGACCGAAAAAAGTACCAACGCTTTTCCTGATGTGTTAATCGTAGATGTGCCAATAAATGCATGGATGTCCTTGCTGGAAGCATCTGCTGCGGGAATGGGAGGAGTATGAACAAACAGGGGGATATAATCAGCTATGAGAGATGCACCATAGATCTCAGCGTCAAGGTTGAGGAGTTCATAGTCAAAGGGCAGCTTTTGCGTCGCTGGTACAGCGACGCGCAGCTTCCAATCAGTCTCGCCATCCAGTTGGTCGGTGCGGATGAAGCAAGTTCCTGACGAGTCGGACGTGCGTAGTAGGATGAGGTCGGCCAGAACCCGCTGGTTCTTCTCTAGCAGGACAAGATCGCCGACGCGTATGGAGGAAGATGGGATTAGTGTTTCGGCAGCTCCAGCTAAAGCTCGGCTAAAGCCGGCGCCTGAGTCGGCTAAAATGCTAGCCGAGCCACGCCGCATGTCACCGAGCTGACCTTTTTAGTCGACTTGGGAAAATCGGCGCAAGCCATTGAAAGCCGGCGCAAGCCGGCTCCACGTCACCCGTTGCCATTATGAGTACCCCCCTCCCTCAAACGCTTCTCTACCGCCTGGGACTCCTGTTCACACACGGAGCACCACCACTGACAGGTATATCGACAGATATGAAGATAGAACTTCAATTTTTTCCCGTCTTGCAACTGAAATGAGCCCTTTTTTCGTTGGACCGATAAGCGCGGAAGCCTTTTTGAATCGTTTCCTACCCCCTCCCTCGGATCCCTCCTCTGTTCCCCAATTCCCCACGGGATTGTTCGACGATTTCATTAAATCGCTCTCACAAACGGAGAGTGCATCATATGATAAATTTGTGAGTTCTGACCCACGTCGCCCACCGCACTTGTTCTGTGACTAATCCTACCCTTTTAGATTGAAGCCATTTCTCCGCATGTCCCAAGTTTAATCATAGTCAACACATCCCGTTCCTCAGACAAAGCACCGCGTGGCAAATTCCATCTCAAACTGAAGCCCGACTGCTCGGTATATATGCATGGGAAAAGGACAAAAGATGATCTCAACCTCTCTCGCGTGGATTTTGTCATCGAGATGAAATCGGAGGCGGACCCATTTGTCCTCAAAGTTCCGTCTAACCCCAGGGACCACACTTCCAACAGCGGCGACGACTTAAACTCCTTCCTACACCTGACATCTGGTTCACGATCAAATCTAGGCCAGATCACGGTGTATGCCACGGCGATAATGAGCGCTCAGTATCGCACACATACATTCTCGGTTCTCATTATGAAAGACTATGCAAGACTCATTCGATGGGACCGTAGTGGTGCATTCGTCACCGAACCCATATATTACAATTCGCAACCACACCTTTTCGACTTTCTCGTCCGCTATGGTATCGCAGATTCCGAAGTTTGCGGCCATGATTCTACAGTTCACTCATCATCCACCCCGGAAGAAATTGCACTTGCCAGAGCCATCGTCCCTGAACTGAAAGACGTGGAGTCGTTTCTAGTCCTAACCATACCAGATGATTCAGATCGACTGTCAGAGCGCCGATATATCATCTCCAGCCCAGAACCTCGACCGGATATCCCCGTAGGTCGGTGGACTCGGTCGTTATTCGCCTTGGATGTCAAAGAAAGGCGTCGTGTCCTCGTCAAGGACTCTTGGCGTGTCCTTTTGAAGGACATCAAACCAGAAGGGGAGCTCTATGATCTGCTCCATCGGGGAAAAGTTGACAACATTCCTTCCTGCTTATCGGCTGGTGATGTTGGCGCCGACATCTATCACCAAACTCAAACTCACAAAGTCGGCAACGACATGAATTATAAACTAACTCCTCATCGGCACTACCGTATTGTCCTAGGTACCATAGGGAGGAAGTTGGAGGAATTCAAATGTACTCGGGAGTTTGTAAATGCAATGTATGCTGCCCTGAAAGGTGAGATGACTATTTTCTTAGCAGTTTGTCTATGTAACCTGATTCACATTGTAGCTCACAAAGCTGCTCATGACATTGGGATCCTTCATTGAGACATTAGTCCAGGAAATATCTTGATCGCCTGTGACGATGAATTGGACCATAATGACCCACATGAATCGAAGATTCAGGGTGGATTACTCATCGATTGGGATCTCTCCAAGGTGATCGACCGAGATGACGAACACAGTGGCAGTACTGCACGCCAGCAAACACGCACTGTAAGTTATTACATGACCCAGTATTCCCGACTCCTGACATATCTTTCCGCCAGGGAACCTGGCAGTTTATGGCTGCTGAGCTTATCGAACGCCCCAAGATCCACCACACATTCAGTCATGACCTTGAATCATTTTTCTGGGTTCTTATGTGGATTGTTGTGACACGGGTGCCAACTACCTGGGATGAGAGCGCACTGTAGTACAGCCTAAGGCCGCGCCTGTGAGTTCGAGTAGGGAGGAGATGTCGAAGGAGATGGGGAAAGGGGCAGTAAGAAGAGAAGAGGACGGAGGCCTAGGGACGGCTGTCAGCGTGGGATCAGTAGGGTGGAACATACTAGGCCTCGATGACCTGATCGTTGGCGTCTCGGACTCAGATAAGGAAAAATAGAAAAAGAGATAAAACTCGCGTCCTGGGATGTCTCTCGCTTAGAGAGAAGGAGAAAGAGAAAGGGGACCAGATATATGATGGCCATTGTGACCTATGCTGGACTCTTTAAATACATGGAAGGACTCCCAACACGTCAGCCCGTTGTACTCTACGGTAAAACGATCGGTAAGTAAGTGAGAAAAACGAGAATCAAGAGAAGTTCAAGGACAACGCGTGGCTGGTGGCCACCCCGACGCGAAGGCATAGAGCCTGTCCGAGACTTGTACCCGGTCGTCCAAAGTCGGGAACGTGGGCGGAACGGGGGAGGAAGCATAATGTAAATGAGAAAAGGGATCACTATAAAGCGTGGGCGAGCGAGAGAAGGGGCGATCAGAGTAATGCTTTGGAAAAAGATGCCAACGACAGGCAGCCACGAGGCTGTCGGTTAGATAGCAACGAGGCACGCGCCCTCTGTAATACATATCGAAGGCGCCTAAACTGTAAGCGCGCATGGAACGAAGGGGGAAGACAGAACAAACACGAGGAAAAATAAGGAATACTCGGCCGACTTATTCCGAGTCCCGCGATCCGGGAGGAGGTCGATGCATCAAGAAGGGTTGGGCATAAAGGAACTTTCCGGGCGACTCAGACATATGAGAGGGTCACTGGAGTGGTCTGCACGAGCGCAGCCTGTGCTCCTACCTTACGTCTCCCGGGGGGTCGAAATCTTGACCGTCCCCGGTCAAGCGTCATCACAGTCATCCGGATTGTCGTCGCTGCGCGATGCTTCTTCTTCGATGACGGCGGTGAGGTCTCCTCAATCCAGGATACGCGTGACTGGAATAGAAGACGGTGAGCAAGAAAGGTAAGGTATAAGCCTGAAAGCAGTGTAGCGTAGTTTCGAAACCGCTCCATCCAACTCAGCAAGGCGGTATGCGCCGTTGCAGCTCCTCCGAATCACCACCATAGGCCCATAGTACCGTGGCCTGGTCTTGCTTGCGAGATCTGAGTCCGCACCGGCATTGCGCACGAGCACAAGGCAGCCAGGTCCGAAGTCATGGTCTTTGATAGTGTTTTGGTATTGTTTTTCGAACTGCTGCGCCGAGGCGTGGCGACTTTTGAGGAGGCGGTCGTGGATGCCGTCCAAGTCGGCTTGGCGTTTTTGCAGTTGTCGGACGCGAATGGCGAGGAGCTCGGCTGTAGTGAGGGGACGACAGAGATCAGGAACAAGGAAGGTGGCAAGCGTGAGATCAAACGGGAGGATAGGCTCGATGCTGTGGGCCATGTAGAAAGGGGAATAGCTGGTGGATTTGCGAGTGGTGGCTCGGTCGGCCCAGAACACCAGAGGCGCGAGGACGGGCCACTTTGCAGTGTCGTCCGTGCAAGCCTTGACCAGGGATTTGCGTATGGTGCGATGTTGGCGTTCGACAACTCCGTTTGCGCGGGAATTGTAGGCTGAAATGCGAATGTGACGGATCCCGAACTTAGTAGCTAACCAGTCCAGCACGGCGACTAAGCAGTCCCGTTGTCTGTGACGATTTCTTCGACTGCACCCCATCTGCACAAGATTTCCTCAAAGATGAAAGAGCCAAGCGTGCGACCAGTCTCTGAACGAAGGGCGCGCCATTCGGGCCATGCAGAGAGTGAACACCAAGCCTGGACGATGTAGCGAAAGCCGGAGGCGAGGGGCATGAACATGGTATCGATGTAAGCTTTTTGGAAGAGAGGGGCGGGTGTGGCAACAATAGGTGGGATGCGGATCTTGGTAGTTTGGCGAAGCTGGCACTGGTGACAGGTGCTGACGTACCATTTAACGTCCTGGTCGATGGAAGGCCACCAGAAGCGGTTGAGGAGTGTGCGGTGCGTGGAGTAGAACCCCCTGTGTCCGAGGTTGTCGTGGGTGTCGTGAACGATGCGGGGTCTTTGATAAGGGAGGATGAGGAGTTGGTGTCGTCCGTTACTTTGTCGTCGCCAGAGTCTACCGTTAAGCAGAAAGAAGCGTGCTGACATCCTCAGGAGTCGGTCCGAAGCCTTCCCGTCTAGGTCCACGGGAAGCTGAAGGCAGTGTAAGTATTGTTCGATGCGCGCCAAGTCTTTTTCTGCCTTGAGTGTTTTGTCCGAGACCGGGAAGTCAGCTAAGCTACCAGTGGACGAGTCGTTGTCGGAGGGAGCCTGAGTGAGGGAAAGGACCTGCGTGAAGTGAGAGGTGTCGAGCCAGCTAAGCACCAGAGACCGAGAGAGAGTGCTCGATCAATCCAGTCGTCCGGATCTTCGTCTTCGCCTTCACCTTCGGCCGGCTCACAACGAGAGAGGCCGTCTGGCCCATGGTGTTTGTCAGCGGGTATGTGGACGAGTTTGAAGTCGAAGAGGAGAATCACGGCGATCCAGCGATTGATCGTCGCGTTGGGCTGAATGTCGGGGTTATGCAGCATGCCTTTGATGAATTGGGCATCCATCTCGACCACCAGATGGCGGATCCCAATGAGGTGAACGCGGAGGGCGCGGAGAGCCCTGAAGAGACCGTAGAGTTCGAGTTTGGGCTGAGAGTAACGAGCCTCGCGCTCATTCCAAGATATAGAGCCGAAACGGGCAGGGCGGCGCTTATTGTCTAAGCATTCTTGTGAGAGGATCCAACCGACGCCGCGAGAGGAAGAGTCGATGCCTAGGTAAACGGGACGGTGGGAGGAGTAATCGATTGAAATGAGGGCTGGGGAGTGGATGATAGCGCATTTGAGGGCTTACATGGCGTGGTCGTGCTCTTCTGTCCAGGCAAAGACCTGCCCTTTGCGCGTGAGGTTGACTAAGGGTCGTGCCAGGGCTGAGTAATTCTTGATCCAGATGCGCATGAAGCCGGTGGTGCCCAAGAAAGCTCTGACGTCAGTGAGTGATTTGCAGGTCGGCCAGTCTCGGATGCGAGTGATTTTAGAGTCGTCGGGGACACGACCTTCGTAGTTACATTTGTGGCCGAGGATGATGACCTCAGGTACAGCAATGAAGAGTTTGTTGGCAGAGACGGTGGCGCCGGCACAGCTGAGACGGTGAAGGATGCAGTGGACGTCAACTAGGTGTTGCCAGATGAACTTACGGATTCTGGGATTTTCTGGTATAGTTTCGTAACCGCCGTTGCTGGTTTCAGAGCGTGTGGCGGGTCCTTTGATGCTGCAGTCGTCCACGAAGGGCCAGGCAACGTGAGGGATTTCTGATTCGAGGATGAAGGTGACGTCTTCGTGAAAAATGGCGACCACGTTAGTCCAACCCATAGGCAAACTAGTGAGTCGTACAGCGCTGAGTGGGGATTGGACGGTTGTGAGGTCGTGAGAAGAAATGTCAAGGGTGCGGTGGTCGTAGCCCACGAAGAGATCTAGCATAGTATAGCAGGATCGCCCTGCCATAGATTCTATCAGTTGGTCGGTAAGGGGAGGGACGCCTGAGTTGCGGATAGTAACCGCGTTGAGGGGCTGGAGGTCGTGTACGATGCGCAAGGCGCCATTCTTCTTTTTGACCGTAAACCAGTGCGATCTGTAGGAGGCGTCCGAGTGTTCATAGACCCCAGCAGCGAACTTGTCTTTGAAGATTTGTATGACGTCGTCTAAGATGCCGGGAGGGATAGGGAAGTTGCGATACGCCCAAGGGATGTGTTTCACAACTGGGATCTTGACGGGTGAGAAATAATCATCGCGAAACCTGCCTTTTTCTGCCTCGGTCCAAGCCAAGCCAAACTTGTTAAGTTTGAGAACGTGATGTAGGAGTTTTAGCTCCTCCGGCAGCAAGAAGTCTCCTTTGTTGAGTTCTAGAGCGTCCAATCGTTCTTGCGTGAGTCGAGTGCCCAGTGTGAAGTCGGGTGCATCAGGAAAAGTGTCAGTACTTTTTCTTGTCTTTTTTGTCTTTTGTCTTTTAAAAAAGACAAAAAAGACAAAAAAGTCATGAAAAAAGTACTAAAAGACAAGAAAAAGTACTGACACTTTTCCTGATGTGGATTGGGGAGAAGGGCTGGCAGAGTAAGGAGAGGATTGGAAGGGATGCGGCGGAGGATGCGGAAGTCTTCAGGCAGGGAAGCTGGTACAGGGCGCACCTTTTTGGCTACCTTCTTGTAAGCTAAGGCGGCAGCAGAGTTCTCAAGAAAGGAAGAGAAAAATGGAGGGAGTGCGAGGAGGGGTTCAGGTACAGACGGAGGCAGAGATGCAGGTGAAGAGCGAGACTGAGGTGAAGAAGAACACTGATGTGCAGACAGAGACAGAGAAGACGGGGCTTCGGGTTGACAAGAAAGGCTTAGGATTTTTACGCTCGCCACTTGTACCTTTCGCGGGCGAGAAGGGATGGAAATGCGGTGAGAAGAGTCTGAGGGGTTTTGGACCGAGACCTCGACATCACCACTAGGGAGGTCCTCAATTCGGCAGAGCAGAGCATGCTGGAAGGGTCGCCCAAGAAGTAGCCGAAAAGGGGCATGTTTGACAACGTGAGCATGCACCACGAAAGATATGTCGCCGGTGCGCATGGGGAGATACTCAGCACATCCGAGCGTCCAATTAGTAGCCCCGTTGGTGCCTTCCATCTGAAGTAAGCGGTCTGTGTTGATAGAGGCTCCGACCTCTCGCGCTAAGTCTTCCCTCATGACGATGATTTGTGAGCCCGGGTCAATAACACCTGCTTCGGTAACTTTACCACCAATTTGGATGTCGACTTCTCGCAGGGGTAAGGAATAGGCTGGCTCGCGAAGACTGGGGAATGGTGAGTTTTGGTTGATAGTGTCTACGAGGGCGACGTCGACGGCTTCCTCGTAGCTGCTAGTCTCGACACGGCGAAGACGGAGCCTCTCCACTAAGTCTTTACGAATCGTGGGGCTGGCTGCGAGGACGTGAGCTGGAGTGGTCAGGGCTAACCTTCCTTCCATGAGCCAAGCCTGCAGTTCGGAGACTAGCTGCTGATCGTCCGCCGCGGACTGGTAACGATACTGAGGTGTCACCCGAGCGTGGCCGGGATCTTTGGTAGGAGTGGGGAGAGCGCCGGCGGCAGAGGCAGGTGAAGCAGCAGTAACCACAGCCGAAGGAACGATCCCGAGCACAGGTGGATCAGTAGACGAGGAGGGAGAGGTTGTGGTGTCGCCTGAGGTGATGGGGGGTAGTAACTCTGGCGCCTTGGAACGCCGAGTCTCGCGTTTCTTTTTCTCGGTGGTGAAGGCCTGGAAGAAGTCAAATGGCTTCTCATTGTCTGATTCTGGGTCCTCCTTGTTACCGACGATTTGCACGATGTGGCTTTCTGCTACTTCTTCGATGCGGGCGGAGGATGTGCGAGTGTCGGGGCGAGTAGGGGCATGGGGAGGTGCTTCGCGCGAGAAGGGAGCTGGATGTGTTGGAACTGAGGCGGCTTGACCCTGGGTGCCGTACCAGGCGTTGATACTGTACTTTAGTCCGCACCTAGTACCGTCGTAAGGGATTGGGTGACCGTTGGGGAGACTAAGCTTGTCGTCCACGACTATGACACGTCCCGATCGTACGTACTCCTGAGCCCCCGTACACTTGCGGATACGGTGGCTGGGCTGTAAGCAGAAAGCGCACCGGTCGATTCGCGGTCGGAAGAATGAGGGGTAGTTGGTAGTAGGAGGTGGGTTGGTGGGCCAAGGGGCGCTTGGAGGAGGGTTAGCTGGCCAAGGTGCCCGGGTTGACGAAGGCGGAGGTGCTGGCACCGGCGTTTGGACAGAGAACAAAGTAGTGGCAGGGATGGGCGCGGACACGAAGGCTGGCTGAGGCATGACTTGCCCCAGATCGGGGAACCGTATGATGCACTCGGCAAACAACATGGCGTATGCTTCCTCGTGTACTGAAAGACCACGCATACCTCTTATGAGATTCTCGATTTCCTGCCACTCTTCTGGCTGCATAGCCTTTTTAAAGCAGACTACTTTTGTCTCGATCACCGTAGGGGATGAGCGGCGATCGCTGGAGTGACGGGGACGTGAGTTGCGTTCGACAGGGGAGAGGGAAGGGTGCCGCTCATGGGACCTATAGCCAGATCCTCTTCCTCGCGGTTCACGATCTTCCTGACCAGATCCTCTATCTCTAGTACGCGCGGAGCGCTGGCTCCTGGGTTTTCTTGGCTCGTCCGAGGAATCGTCGGACTCAGAACTCAGACCCTGGTTGCCAAGGATTGCCCTAGCCACTTCGAAGATGTCTAAGTAGTCGAAAGGAACATTCGTGGGCTGCCGAGTATGTTCGGCCACGAGTCTTGTTTTCATCTCGCTCCTGTCCTTTTTATGGAATCCCTCCCAGAAGATCTTATCGCGCGTGCCGGCAGTCAGTCGCTGGGAGTCCATTAAGGGTTGACAGCAAACAATAAATTTCCGATAGTATTGGATAACATCGTCTTCGTCCCTCATGCGGGACTCAGCAGACTTCCTAGCAAAGCTCCTGAGTTTCCCTTCGGTGTGTCGCCATTGGTTAGAGGTCGCTTCGTACAACTGAAGCAGTTCCCGCCTCAGAAGCCTCCACTCGCGAGCTAAGTACCCAGCCTGAGACTTCCAAAAGTCCCTAAGTTCCGCTGTCGTGTAGCGGGTAACGACCTCTACCTTTTGTCGGTCTGATAGCCCGCAGCTGTCGGCAAATTCTTCGTACTCCCTGAGGAAATCCTCAATGTGGTCGTCTACCGCGCCGGAAAAATGAGGTGCTCTGTTGGAGCGTGGTGCTGGCATAGCGGCTGGGCCGGTGCCCGCGCTGTTGTGGGCAGGCTGGTACTGGGGAGCAGGCGGAATTTGTGGGGCGGGTTGATACATGGGTGGGATTATAGGCGGGGGATTGTAAAGCGTGTTGTTGACAGGTCGGTTCAAGAATAGAGGAAGAGGGATGGTGCTGGAACTCAAGTACGAGGTGGATCGTCGCCCAGAACTCAAGAAGGCACGAAGTGGCGGAGGTGGAGCTGGAGGGAGATCGTCTGAGTCCGAGTCTAGCGACACGACTGAACTTCCGGAACTTAGGTTGCCGAAGTAGGGGCCATGTATCGGAGATTCGCCGAAGTCCCTGAGGGCTACTATTGGACGCGCGGGAGTGTTTGGAAGTGAAGGGGTATGGGGTGTTGGGGTGCGTATGGGCTGAGGGGCTGTCTCGGCTCCGTCCGAGTCCGGATGATCGACGACTGGAGGGAGAGGAAGCATGTCGGGTCTTCGGATGAATCTGCCAGACGAGTTCCTTGGTGGGAGACCGCTGACAGGTACAGACATAGGGTGGTTGCCTAAGACAACCGCAGAACCAAGCGTCGAGACGAGGGGTGCGAGGGGAATCTCCGATTCCGCCTCACTGGGGCAGCCAATTGTAGCACAGCCTAAGGCCGCGCCTGTGAGTTCGAGTAGGGAGGAGATGTCGAAGGAGATGGGGAAAGGGGCAGTAAGAAGAGAAGAGGACGGAGGCCTAGGGACGGCTGTCAGCGTGGGATCAGTAGGGTGGAACATACTAGGCCTCGATGACCTGATCGTCGGCGTCTCGGACTCGGATAAGGAAAAATAAAAAAAGAGATAAAACTCACATCCTGGGACGTCTCACGCTTAGAGAGAAGGAGAAAGAGAAAGGGGACCAGATATATGATGGCCATTGTGACCTATGCTGGACTCTTTAAATACATGGAAGGACTCCCAACACGTTAGCCCGTTGTACTCTACGGTAAAACAATCGGTAAGTAAGTGAGAAAAACGAGAATCAAGAGAAGTTCGAGGACAACGCATGGCTGGTGGCCACCCCGACGCGAAGGCATAGAGCCTGTCCGAAACTTGTACCCGGTCGTCCAAAGTCGGGAACGTGGGCGGAACGGGGGAGGAAGCATAATGTAAATGAGAAAAGGGATCACTATAAAGCGTGGGCGAGCGAGAGAAGGGGCGATCAGAGTAATGCTTTGGAAAAAGATGCCAACGACAGGCAGCCACGAGGCTGTCGGTTAGATAGCAACGAGGCACGCGCCCTCTGTAATACATATCGAAGGCGCCTAAACTGTAAGTGCGCGTGGAATGAAGGGGGAAGACAGAACAAACACGAGGAAAAATAAGGAATACTCGGCCGACTTATTCCGAGTCCCGCGATCCGGGAGGAGGTCGACGCGTCAAGAAGGGTTGGGCATAAAGGAACTTTCCGGGCGACTCAGACATATGAGAGGGTCACTGGAGTGGTCTGCGCGAGCGCAGCCCATGCTCCTACCTTACAGCACGCTCAATTTTCATCAACGGGGTGATGAACCCAAAGGTATATTCTAACATCGGAAGCACAGAGAAGTCGACGTGGCTGAAAGCAGGTAATCCGCTGAGGGAGAAAGGATTTTGAATTCGCGACAATCATATCCTTCATGAGCTTGCAATGGAATTGTATGATTCTGTCGCCGGCCAATATCGTCCACGGCCATCAGACCAAGCGCCGCCTACAAAGCTCAACCCCTACATACTCTCTGGTCGTAGTCTACGCAAGAATCCAGAGGAAGAAGACAAGAATTATGAAATAGGGTTGATGTTTTTGAAGGATTATGACACCCTGCTCAAGCAATTCGAGCAGGCCCTTAACGCCGAGTGGCCCTCCAATGACAAGGCCAGTCTTCAGAGTATTGCACGATCGAATGCTTCGATCCACTTCTATTCCCAATCACAATCCAAGCGGTCGAGGCCTGTAGCGGATGAGGGGGGTCCCTTTAATAAGGTGTCTGGGAGCAAGCGGCGGCAGGGTTAGCAGTGGTTACTATGTTTCTCTCGTGTTTGTTCTGTACGTAAGTTACTGCCTAATGTGCCGTTCAGTATGATGTGATCCGATCCAATCCAATCTGGGTATTTCTGAGTCATGAATCGCGTGATTCAATTGAACGTACGCGACTCAATTTGAACGTACGGTGACTCGACTGACATCGTGGCATGTGCACGCCCATTCACCCTTCTTACTTCCCAAGGTCCTCATCTTGTCTTTGCTATTCCGTTCACTTTCACTCAGTATCCAAAAAAGAATGCTGTATTTAGCGCCAAGATTACAAGTCTACAACACCACATTTTCACTTTGAGTCGTTCGCCCAATGCTTGGTGACAGACCCGCAATCCAACGTCAATGTCATGGACGTAATCTATTTGGTCATTTTGGTCATTTCCCGTGGAGTGCCTGTGGGTAGCGCAAGTCTCAGCCCACAAGCAATACACTGGCCTTCGGGATTTTAGGCCATAAATCCCCCGTTCTCTCGATTCCCCATTTCTCTTGAATCCCCCGTTCTCACTGATCCTTCGTTTTCTCTTCGTGCCATGGCTCCGTGCAAGACAGAACAGCCCCTTGAACCGTCATCAGTAGCTGCACCTGTGGCTGTGGGACGAGCCAATGCCAAGGATGCTTCTCGTTGTTCGAGTGCATGTCCCGTTGGCTCGTCTCTGACTCAACCAAAGGTGACTTTCCTGGGCTCTCTACGTACCTTGAGTCTTGAGACTTACTGGTTAATCCAAGGCAACTACCACCCAACTCGACGCAGTCGCCAATGCCAAAGAATTCGACTTGCAGGGGAAAGACGGTGACGACGAGATATCCGACACATCTGGTCCTCCAAATCCCTTGTCTGAGCTAGAGCCTCAGAACACGGGTTCCCAACAAGCTGACCCCCTCAATGGGCCCGTTGACGTGATTGCAACCCTCAATCTCCTGTACTTCTTCACTGGTATTGAACAACCCACTCAAGGCGGCCCAATAATTTTGAAGCAAGGTCTGCCTCCACCTAAAGTCTGCAAGCTATGCTCGTATGTACAGACTTTCTGATATCCATTCTGCTTTCTTATGACAAACAGCGAGAAATATGGATTCGATAAGTCTATGCTCCCCGGTGTAGCCAGATATATCTACAGGCCAACCACCGCAAACACGAATCTCCGAAGGCATCTCTACCAAGCACACGCTGAGGAGTACGACAAAGCGGTCTTGGAGTATAAATGGACATATAAGCTATCGAGCGAAGTTGGCAATGCATCCACCCACGCTGCTCGAGCATCTCGTAGTTGCAGATGATCAGGTGAGTCCCGACGCTCAGTTAATTCAAGACGGTCCTTGACAACGAGTGGCCCTCCAGTGACAAGGCCAGCTCTCAGCATATTCTGCCATGTAAATATGGTTTGCATCACCCATTCCGGTTCCAAGCGGTCGAGGTCTGTGGCCGAAGAGAAGGCTTTTTATATGGTGTCGGCGAGCAAGCGGCAGGGTTAGCAGTGGTGCAGTGGTATAGCAGTGGTACTGTTGCATCTCTCACGTTTGTACTGTATGTGCGGCGTGCGTTGCCTGTCTGTCCAGTGTGATGTGATCCGATCCGAGTATTCTGAGTCATGAATCTGATTCACATGAACGTACGCGACTCAATTGAACGTACACGATCTAACCGATAACGGTTGACAAGACTGACATTGTGGCATGTGCACGTGCACTCCCTTTGCTGCTTGTGGCTCACCCATTCACTGCCCATCTTACTTCCCAAGGTCCTCATCTCGTCTTAGTTATCCTGTTCACTTGCACTCACTTTGGGTTTAGCGACCGTCAGAACTCAGAACGCCATCAAAGTATCGTTCCCAGGCCCAGCGGTTCGGCGCTTGCACAGTGCACACATTTTGATTTTGAGTCGCTCGCCCAATGCTTGCCAACGGACCCGCAATTCAACGTCAATGTCATGGACGTAATCTATTTGGTTATTTTGGTCATTTTCCGTGGAGTGCCCGTGGGTAGCACAAGTCTCGGCCCACAAGCAATGCACTGGCGTCACAAATCCCCTGTTCTCTCGATTCCCCATTTCTCTTGAATCCCCCGTTCTCACTGATCCTTTGGTTTCTCTTCGTGCCATGGCTCCATGCAAGACAAAACAGCCCCTTGAACCGTCATCAGTAGCTGCACCTGTGGCTGTGGGACGAGTCAATGCCAAGGGTGGTTCTCGTCGCCCGAGCGCACGTCCCGTTGGCCCGTCTCAGACCCAATCAAAGGTGATTTTTCTGGGCCCTCTATGTACCTTTAGTCTTGAGAGACTCACCAGTTAATCTAGGCAACTACCACCCAACTCGACGCAGTCGTCAGTGCCGAAGAATTCGACTTGCAGGGGATAGACGATGACGACGAGATATCTGACATATCTGGTCCTCCAAATCCCTCACCTAAGCTAGAGCCTCAGAGAACGAGTCCCCAACAAGCTGACGCCCTCAATAGACCAGTTAAATCAAATGTAGCCCTCGATCTTGTGCACTTCTTCACTGGCATGGGTCGTACTAGAGGCAAGCGTTCTTCGAACGGAGAAACGCCTCCACCTAAAATCTGCAAGCTATGCTCGTACGTACGGACTTTCAAATATCTATTCTGTTTTCTTACAACAAGCAGCGAGATATATGGCACCGATAAGTCTACGCTCCCCGATGGTGTAGCTAATTATATCTACGGGCCAAATACCAGAAACACGAATCTTCGACGGCATCTCCGCCAAATACACGCTGAGGAGTACGATGGTGCTGTTTTACAGCACAAGTGGTCATATAAGCTATCGAGCGAATTGGGCGATCCATCTACCCATGATGCTCGCAACAAACGCGACCCCGAGCTCCCATCATTTTCACCAGAGGCGTTCCTGGAGCATCTCGTTTGCTTCGTAGTTGCAGATGATCAGGTGAGTCCCGACGATCTCGCGTGCTTTCACACTCTCACTAGTCTTCAGTCGATTCGTGTTGTAGAATGCCCCGAGTTTCGACAGATGTGTATGGTTCTTTGCAAGACTCTTGTTGACGCCGACATCCCTCGCCGCGATAAGATGAGGGAAGCAGTCATCAGTGAATGGCGGAATTCATTCGAACGGTTGAAATCGGACCTTTCTGTGGGTATAGTCATTTTGTCTTTCCGCTTTGTCAACTGTCTTCGGTCATAGAAATCCTGCGGGCGGATCAGTTTCACTTCAGACGTCTGGTCAAATGCGAACCTAGAGGCCTACTTAGCATTGACCGCACACTGGATCTCAAGTGACGAGTCAAGTGGACGCCTCGCACTTAATGCTGCACTTATCGGCTTTCATCGCCTCAAGAAGAAACACACAGGTGTCAATATAGCGAAGAATATCCTACACCTACTTGATCGAGCTAATGTTACACTCAAGGTATGTATTTCATATGATATCTATTCGCACGTTTGCCTTACTCTTTGTAGATCGGCCACTTTACGCTCGACAACGCCGAGAACAACGCTGTAGCCATGGAAGAGCTAGAGTCTCTGCTCGCCGAACGTGAGGCGTTCGCCACAGCTGACTTCGATCACCTTAAACATCGCGTCCGGTGTTACGCACACATCATTAACATCTGTTCATCTCACGTCATTTCATTGATGACGTCTGTTTCAAAGGGGTATCTCTCCGAGCTCAAAGTTGCCGTCGATTCAAACCACATAGATTGCGATGACTCCGAGGATGAATTGGATGGTGGTGACATTGATATTGGTGATCACCATATTGACGAGTTGAAGCTGGGTGATTGCTACGATGACCATTCTAACCTTAAGGAATGGGTTGCGGGTATCAAGCGCGATCCCCTCAGGCGTGCTCGCAGAATTATTCGTCTTTTACGCTCTTCGGACCAACGCAGGGAAGGCTTTCGTAAGTTCATCCAAGACGGAAACGAACGACAATGGTTCTCTGAAAGAACTCAGAGTGGCAAACGTCGTATCGTCCAAGTTCCCGAGCTTCAACTTCTGAGGGATGTGAAGACGAGGTGGGATTCGGTTTTTATGATGCTGTGACGTCTAAGAGTTCTCCGGCCGGTAAGTTCATCTCAGCGACTGGACGGTGTTACAGTGGAGACTAATCAAATATCTAATGTAGGCTCTCGATCGGTATCTTAACACTGAATTGGTTGACTTCTCCGATTGGAAGCTGTTGGAAATTGATTGGTACATCCTTGAAGGGTTAGAAACTGTCTTGAGCGTGAGTCGTCTATTTAACCCATGGACAGTCACTCATGTGACAACAGGTTCCGCACGCGTGTCAACAAAGCATGTTGTCCGAATCCACACCGGTTTTGTCGCGTGCGATATCCAGTTTTGAGATGTTTATGACAGAATGGGAAAAACTCGGGGAACAGCACGAGATGCTCTGGCCCTGGACGGAAATCGGCCTGCGGTGGGCAAAGAAATACTACATTCGAATGGACGATACAGACGCTTATGTCGTCACAATGTGTCAGTCTTTGAATCAAGATTTGTCGCTCTAACCTCTGACTTCATTGAACAGTCCTCAACCCTGCTATGCGCCTCTCGTGGATCCAAGCTGAATGGGAAGGTCACTATATCCGGCGTGCCAAAGATATCATTCTGGCGCTCGTAAGACTACACAATTCAACTCCTCAGTCATCTTTCTCACGACTTGCAGATGCGTCAGTACCGTAGCCAGAAGTCGTCAACGTCTGAAGCTACAACGACAGATTCCCCTGTCCAACCCGATCCAGTGGTTTCTGTGGCTCCAACGCGATTCAAAGTCCAAGATTCTGTATACAAAAAAAAGTCCACACGTAATGTGTCCAGTGTGGATGTTGAATTCCAAAAATATGTTTCGGGTCCAATCTCGTCTGAGGAGACCAACATCCTGCGGTTCTGGGAGGTGAGGTGATTCCTATAATTGAATGGCGTTTTGGTACTACAACTAACTCCCTCAACAGGCTAATAGGTTGGAACTCCCAACACTGTTCTCAATCGCGATGGATTATCTCCCGATCCAGGCAACGTCCGTCCCTTGCGAGCGTGTGTTCTCGTCAGCAAAGGACACGGACACCGTGAAGCGAAACCGAATCAGCCCAATTCTCATGGAGGCCCTTCAAATGCTGAAATATTCACTCAAGAAAGAATGCCTCAACTTCATGAACGGATGGTCAATATCGGAAGCTGCCATGAGTATGTCGGTGCCAACTGGCGAGCTTAGCTCTCTCTTTGTGGATGATCCTGTTGTTTCGTTTGACAATTTGTTGAATGACCTTATTAACTACGATGATTGCGAGTCTTAACCCCAGCTTTTTTACGTCACTGCAATGAGAATATATTTTCCCTGGCCACGTTACTGTCTGTACTGACAGAGATGATCGCACAGCAGTTGCGTGCGATATTGTTGGTGTTTATTTGACATTGGAGTTCGCAATTTAGTGAACCGACGCATCCCCCAAGTTGACTTTACCCATCATTTCTCTCTCTTAACATTGATGACGACTACGCGCCTTCGAAATCCACGACATACCTCGGAGAAGCGATTCTCTCCCTCGAAGTCAGATATTGTGCGTGTTGGTGGCCGGTACAGAGTATGTAACCTACTCGGTACTGGGGGATCTGGTGAGCTCGACTCTGACTCGAGTTTGACACACTTTCCTGAGTTCGTTAGGGAGTGTCTATCTAGGAAAAGACATTGCGACGGGGGGTGATGTTGCTGTGAAGATAGGGCACCCATGCGGCTTACCTTCAAGGCTCAGTCATGAACACAACATGTATACAACTATCGCCGGTGGCAGAGGAATCCCTCGAGTACTCTGGTACGGCAAGGAAAGTATATATGAAGTTATTGTCCTCGATCATCTCGGAACTTCACTGGGCGACCTGATCGATCAGCTTGAGTTTGACCACAGGAAGACATTCTCGTACGCCACCCAAATGGTACGTTATATAAAACAAACAATCATACTAAACCTAAACACACCCTCACATGCAGCTCTTAGCAGTCCAGTCACTTCATGATCGACACTACATCCATCATGACATTAAACCTGGGAATTTCATGATTCGTGCTGATAACCTTCCTCCTACCCTCTTTCTCATTGATTTCGGCTTGGCACGATTGTTCCGTAATCCCGCAACTTATTTACATATCCCTTTCACAACGAATCATTCGATCGTTGGTACCCTTCCGTTCGCATCCATCAGTGGCCAGCAAGGCAATGTCCAGTTGCGTCGTGATGACCTAGAGTCTCTCGCCTATACCATCATTTATTCAGCACTCGGCGAGTTGCCTTGGACCAGCAATTCCGCAGGCAACAACGAGGAGGTAGTCCTCCGTAAGAAAACATCGATCACAGTGGAAGAGCTGTGCGAAGGCTTACCCGCTCCCTTCTGCAAATTCGTCACCTATGTCCGTTCTCTTGGCTTTGACAAGAAACCGGACTATCAGTTCCTTCATTCCATCCTTTTACAGTGCTCGGAAACCGTGACTGATCAGCCCATCAAAGCACCACCCCATGTCAGCGTGGACCGTGCACCTATCTTCACTAGTCGGGTGTAAGTGACCTCGCCCTCTATGAATAGCGGCACTAACTAGATTTATTTAGCCTTCGCTCTTCGACTCGCGCGATTGCTAAACCGTCTCGGTACATACATCAAACACCCGCTCGGGCCACTCGTACAAGGTCCTGGAAGTAGCATGTTTTCGTAGTTTGAGATGTTGGGCTTTGAGGTACATGTAGGCGATGATGTATCACGCGTCGATTTTGTTGTAGAGCTGTAGTTTGATGTATGGGAACTAAGATTTGACTACAATTTTCGCGATCTGGATTGGGAGCTGAGCCGCACTCTAGCCGGAGAAACGCCGGCTATTTTGGCGGCACGGCTCGGCGCGGCTAAGTGGCATGGGTGCCCACGGCGCAGCTCGGCTAACAAGCTGACTGCCCGGCTAATTGTGGCTCGGCTAACGGCTCGGCTCGGCTCTTGTAGCCGCCGAAACACTAGTTAAGATACCGATCGAGAGCCTACATTAGATATTTGATTAGTCTCCACTGTAACACCGTCCAGTCGCTGAGATGAACTTACCGGCCGGAGAACTCTTAGACGTCACAGCATCATAAAAACCGAATCCCACCTCGTCTTCACATCCCTCAGAAGTTGAAGCTCGGGAACTTGGACGATACGACGTTTGCCACTCTGAGTTCTTTCAGAGAACCATTGTCGTTCGTTTCCGTCTTGGATGAACTTACGAAAGCCTTCCCTGCGTTGGTCCGAAGAGCGTAAAAGACGAATAATTCTGCGAGCACGCCTGAGGGGATCGCGCTTGATACCCGCAACCCATTCCTTAAGGTTAGAATGGTCATCGTAGCAATCACCCAGCTTCAACTCGTCAATATGGTGATCACCAATATCAATGTCACCACCATCCAATTCATCCTCGGAGTCATCGCAATCTATGTGGTTTGAATCGACGGCAACTTTGAGCTCGGAGAGATACCCCTTTGAAACAGACGTCATCAATGAAATGACGTGAGATGAACAGATGTTAATGATGTGTGCGTAACACCGGACGCGATGTTTAAGGTGATCGAAGTCAGCTGTGGCGAACGCCTCACGTTCGGCGAGCAGAGACTCTAGCTCTTCCATGGCTACAGCGTTGTTCTCGGCGTTGTCGAGCGTAAAGTGGCCGATCTACAAAGAGTAAGGCAAACGTGCGAATAGATATCATATGAAATACATACCTTGAGTGTAACATTAGCTCGATCAAGTAGGTGTAGGATATTCTTCGCTATATTGACACCTGTGTGTTTCTTCTTGAGGCGATGAAAGCCGATAAGTGCAGCATTAAGTGCGAGGCGTCCACTTGACTCGTCACTTGAGATCCAGTGTGCGGTCAATGCTAAGTAGGCCTCTAGGTTCGCATTTGACCAGACGTCTGAAGTGAAACTGATCCGCCCGCAGGATTTCTATGACCGAAGACAGTTGACAAAGCGGAAAGACAAAATGACTATACCCACAGAAAGGTCCGATTTCAACCGTTCGAATGAATTCCGCCATTCACTGATGACTGCTTCCCTCATCTTATCGCGGCGAGGGATGTCGGCGTCAACAAGAGTCTTGCAAAGAACCATACACATCTGTCGAAACTCGGGGCATTCTACAACACGAATCGACTGAAGACTAGTGAGAGTGTGAAAGCACGCGAGATCGTCGGGACTCACCTGATCATCTGCAACTACGAAGCAAACGAGATGCTCCAGGAACGCCTCTGGTGAAAATGATGGGAGCTCGGGGTCGCGTTTGTTGCGAGCATCATGGGTAGATGGATCGCCCAATTCGCTCGATAGCTTATATGACCACTTGTGCTGTAAAACAGCACCATCGTACTCCTCAGCGTGTATTTGGCGGAGATGCCGTCGAAGATTCGTGTTTCTGGTATTTGGCCCGTAGATATAATTAGCTACACCATCGGGGAGCGTAGACTTATCGGTGCCATATATCTCGCTGCTTGTTGTAAGAAAACAGAATAGATATTTGAAAGTCCGTACGTACGAGCATAGCTTGCAGATTTTAGGTGGAGGCGTTTCTCCGTTCGAAGAACGCTTGCCTCTAGTACGACCCATGCCAGTGAAGAAGTGCACAAGATCGAGGGCTACATTTGATTTAACTGGTCTATTGAGGGCGTCAGCTTGTTGGGGACTCGTTCTCTGAGGCTCTAGCTTAGGTGAGGGATTTGGAGGACCAGATATGTCAGATATCTCGTCGTCATCGTCTATCCCCTGCAAGTCGAATTCTTCGGCACTGACGACTGCGTCGAGTTGGGTGGTAGTTGCCTAGATTAACTGGTGAGTCTCTCAAGACTAAAGGTACATAGAGGGCCCAGAAAAATCACCTTTGATTGGGTCTGAGACGGGCCAACGGGACGTGCGCTCGGGCGACGAGAACCACCCTTGGCATTGACTCGTCCCACAGCCACAGGTGCAGCTACTGATGACGGTTCAAGGGGCTGTTTTGTCTTGCATGGAGCCATGGCACGAAGAGAAACCAAAGGATCAGTGAGAACGGGGGATTCAAGAGAAATGGGGAATCGAGAGAACAGGGGATTTGTGACGCCAGTGCATTGCTTGTGGGCCGAGACTTGTGCTACCCACGGGCACTCCACGGAAAATGACCAAAATAACCAAATAGATTACGTCCATGACATTGACGTTGAATTGCGGGTCCGTTGGCAAGCATTGGGCGAGCGACTCAAAATCAAAATGTGTGCACTGTGCAAGCGCCGAACCGCTGGGCCTGGGAACGATACTTTGATGGCGTTCTGAGTTCTGACGGTCGCTAAACCCAAAGTGAGTGCAAGTGAACAGGATAACTAAGACGAGATGAGGACCTTGGGAAGTAAGATGGGCAGTGAATGGGTGAGCCACAAGCAGCAAAGGGAGTGCACGTGCACATGCCACAATGTCAGTCTTGTCAACCGTTATCGGTTAGATCGTGTACGTTCAATTGAGTCGCGTACGTTCATGTGAATCAGATTCATGACTCAGAATACTCGGATCGGATCACATCACACTGGACAGACAGGCAACGCACGCCGCACATACAGTACAAACGTGAGAGATGCAACAGTACCACTGCTATACCACTGCACCACTGCTAACCCTGCCGCTTGCTCGCCGACACCATATAAAAAGCCTTCTCTTCGGCCACAGACCTCGACCGCTTGGAACCGG
The DNA here is from genome assembly GCA_015178925.1 of Russula emetica. NCBI lineage: Eukaryota > Fungi > Basidiomycota > Agaricomycetes > Russulales > Russulaceae > Russula > Russula emetica. Next base: position 184,063 of record WHVC01000044.1, on the reverse strand, counting down.
AATGGGTGATGCAAACCATATTTACATGGCAGAATATGCTGAGAGCTGGCCTTGTCACTGGAGGGCCACTCGTTGTCAAGGACCGTCTTGAATTAACTGAGCGTCGGGACTCACCTGATCATCTGCAACTACGAGATGCTCGAGCAGCGTGGGTGGATGCATTGCCAACTTCGCTCGATAGCTTATATGTCCATTTATACTCCAAGACCGCTTTGTCGTACTCCTCAGCGTGTGCTTGGTAGAGATGCCTTCGGAGATTCGTGTTTGCGGTGGTTGGCCTGTAGATATATCTGGCTACACCGGGGAGCATAGACTTATCGAATCCATATTTCTCGCTGTTTGTCATAAGAAAGCAGAATGGATATCAGAAAGTCTGTACATACGAGCATAGCTTGCAGACTTTAGGTGGAGGCAGACCTTGCTTCAAAATTATTGGGCCGCCTTGAGTGGGTTGTTCAATACCAGTGAAGAAGTACAGGAGATTGAGGGTTGCAATCACGTCAACGGGCCCATTGAGGGGGTCAGCTTGTTGGGAACCCGTGTTCTGAGGCTCTAGCTCAGACAAGGGATTTGGAGGACCAGATGTGTCGGATATCTCGTCGTCACCGTCTTTCCCCTGCAAGTCGAATTCTTTGGCATTGGCGACTGCGTCGAGTTGGGTGGTAGTTGCCTTGGATTAACCAGTAAGTCTCAAGACTCAAGGTACGTAGAGAGCCCAGGAAAGTCACCTTTGGTTGAGTCAGAGACGAGCCAACGGGACATGCACTCGAACAACGAGAAGCATCCTTGGCATTGGCTCGTCCCACAGCCACAGGTGCAGCTACTGATGACGGTTCAAGGGGCTGTTCTGTCTTGCACGGAGCCATGGCACGAAGAGAAAACGAAGGATCAGTGAGAACGGGGGATTCAAGAGAAATGGGGAATCGAGAGAACGGGGGATTTATGGCCTAAAATCCCGAAGGCCAGTGTATTGCTTGTGGGCTGAGACTTGCGCTACCCACAGGCACTCCACGGGAAATGACCAAAATGACCAAATAGATTACGTCCATGACATTGACGTTGGATTGCGGGTCTGTCACCAAGCATTGGGCGAACGACTCAAAGTGAAAATGTGGTGTTGTAGACTTGTAATCTTGGCGCTAAATACAGCATTCTTTTTTGGATACTGAGTGAAAGTGAACGGAATAGCAAAGACAAGATGAGGACCTTGGGAAGTAAGAAGGGTGAATGGGCGTGCACATGCCACGATGTCAGTCGAGTCACCGTACGTTCAAATTGAGTCGCGTACGTTCAATTGAATCACGCGATTCATGACTCAGAAATACCCAGATTGGATTGGATCGGATCACATCATACTGAACGGCACATTAGGCAGTAACTTACGTACAGAACAAACACGAGAGAAACATAGTAACCACTGCTAACCCTGCCGCCGCTTGCTCCCAGACACCTTATTAAAGGGACCCCCCTCATCCGCTACAGGCCTCGACCGCTTGGATTGTGATTGGGAATAGAAGTGGATCGAAGCATTCGATCGTGCAATACTCTGAAGACTGGCCTTGTCATTGGAGGGCCACTCGGCGTTAAGGGCCTGCTCGAATTGCTTGAGCAGGGTGTCATAATCCTTCAAAAACATCAACCCTATTTCATAATTCTTGTCTTCTTCCTCTGGATTCTTGCGTAGACTACGACCAGAGAGTATGTAGGGGTTGAGCTTTGTAGGCGGCACTTGGTCTGATGGCCGTGGACGATATTGGCCAGCGACAGAATCATACAATTCCATCGCAAGCTCGTGAAGGATAGGATTGTCGCGAATTCGAAATCCTTTCTCCCTCAGCGGATTACCTGCTTTCAGCCACGTCGACTTCTCTGTGCTTCTGATGTTAGAATATACCTTTGGGTTCATCACCCCGTTGATGAAAATTGAGTGTGCGCTCTCATCCCAGGTAGTTGGCACCCGTGTCACAACAATCCACATAAGAACCCAGAAAAATGATTCAAGGTCATGACTGAATGTGTGGTGGATCTTGGGGCGTTCGATAAGTTCAGCAGCCATAAACTGCCAGGTTCCCTGGCGGAAAGATATGTCAGGAGTCGGGAATACTGGGTCATGTAATAACTTACAGTGCGTGTTTGCTGGCGTGCAGTACTGCCACTGTGTTCGTCATCTCGGTCGATCACCTTGGAGAGATCCCAATCGATGAGTAATCCACCCTGAATCTTCGATTCATGCGGGTCATTATGGTCCAATTCATCGTCACAGGCGATCAAGATATTTCCTGGACTAATGTCTCAATGAAGGATCCCAATGTCATGAGCAGCTTTGTGAGCTACAATGTGAATCAGGTTACATAGACAAACTGCTAAGAAAATAGTCATCTCACCTTTCAGGGCAGCATACATTGCATTTACAAACTCCCAAGTACATTTGAATTCCTCCAACTTCCTCCCTATGATACCTAGGAGAATACGGTAGTGCCGATGAGGAGTTAGTTTATAATTCATGTCGTTGCCGACTTTGTGAGTTTGAGTTTGGTGATAGATGTCGGCGCCAACATCACCAGCCGATAAGCAGGAAGGAATGTTGTCAACTTTTCCCCAATGGCGCAGATCATAGAGCTCCCCTTCTGGTTTGATGTCCTTCAAAAGGACACGCCAAGAGTCCTTGACGAGGACACGACGCCTTTCTTTGACATCCAAGGCGAATAACGACCGAGTCCACCGACCTACGGGGATATCCGGTCGAGGTTCTGGGCTGGAGATGATATATCGGCGCTCTGACAGTCGATCTGAATCATCTGGTATGGTTAGGACTAGAAACGACTCCACGTCTTTCAGTTCAGGGACGATGGCTCTGGCAAGTGCAATTTCTTCTGGGGTGGATGATGAGTGAACCGTAGAATCATGGCCGTGAACTTCGGAATCTGCGATACCATAGCGGACGAGAAAGTCGAAAAGGTGTGGTTGTGAATTGTAATATATCGGTTCAGTGACGACTGCACCACTACGGTCCCATCGAATGAGTCTTGCATAGTCTTTCATAATGAGAACCGAGAATGTATGTGTGCGGTACTGAGCGCTCATTATCGCCGTGGCATACGCCGTGATCTGGCCTAGATTTGATCGTGAACCAGATGTCAGGTGTAGGAAGGAGTTTAAGTCGTCGCCGCTGTTGGAAGTGTGGTCCCTGGGGTTAGACGGAACTTTGAGGACAAATGGGTCCGCCTCCGATTTCATCTCGATGACAAAATCCACGCGAGAGAGGTTGAGATCATCTTTTGTCCTTTTCCCATGCATATATACCGAGCAGTCGGGCTTCAGTTTGAGATGGAATTTGCCACGCGGTGCTTTGTCTGAGGAACGGGATGTGTTGACTATGATTAAACTTGGGACATGCGGAGAAATGGCTTCAATCTAAAAGGGTAGGATTAGTCACAGAACAAGTGCGGTGGGCGACGTGGGTCAGAACTCACAAATTTATCATATGATGCACTCTCCGTTTGTGAGAGCAATTTAATGAAATCGTCAAACAATCCCGTGGGGAATTGGGGAACAGAGGAGGGATCCGAGGGAGGGGGTAGGAAACGATTCAAAAAGGCTTCCACGCTTATCGGTCCAACGAAAAAAGGGCTCATTTCAGTTGCAAGACGGGAAAAAATTGAAGTTCTATCTTCATATCTGTCGATATACCTGTCAGTGGTGGTGCTCCGTGTGTGAACAGGAGTCCCAGGCGGTAGAGAAGCGTTTGAGGGGGGGGGGTGCTCATAATGGCAACGGGTGACGTGGAGCCGGCTTGCGCCGGCTTTCAATGGCTTGCGCCGATTTTCCCAAGTCGACTAAAAAGGTCAGCTCGGTGACATGCGGCGCGGCTCGGCTAGCATTTTAGCCGACTCAGGCGCCGGCTTTAGCCGAGCTTTAGCTGGAGCTGCCGAAACACTAAGGTCAACCCTGTAGGTTGCATTCTTCAGCTCGTCCGTGACTCGAGCTATCATTTGGTACACAGGCTGTGGTAGACGTTCCTGGCTGCCTGACATCGAAGAAGGTGATGGCGATTCAGCAGCACCGGAGTCATGGTAGAAGTTTGAGCCAGGGATAAGCCTGAGAATGTAGGGTTCACTGTCCGGTTGAGAGGGCGGCATAATAAAATAATGTTTAAATTAGGGGGGATTGAAAAGTGAGGATTGGAGAGTGGAAAGCGAAGACCACTCAGGCTGAACCACCTGGCACCGGCGAGTTTTGAATACAGTAGAGAGACATTGATCATAATGAGGAAATACCTTGAAATTTAAAAGAGCGCTAGAGGCCCTTGCTGGACTGGGTGGGTCAACGTCGCCGGAGCGCGCCCGGGCTCGCCGTCGTGGCTTCCTGTCAACTTTTTATTTTTATTTTTATTTTTTTTGGAAACTCCTGCGCTACTTTTTTTTTTTTTTTTTTTTTTTTTTTTTTGAATCCTATTTTATATCCCGCACATGTACCTAAGACACAGGAGCGGTCACCTTATCGGTATTACAGTCTGAATATTTAAAGTAAGCGCGTGCAGGCTGTGCACGGCTGAGTGTTGCCTGCTGGCTGTTGGAATTGTAAGGGCTAGCGTGTGTGGTGGGCGTGTGTGGTTTTTGTAGGTAGTAGGGCCGGCCATGGTAGCTCAGGCCCTGTTCTTGATAAAACACGCCGCGATAAGGCGCGCTGGTTATCAGCGCTCTAGTAAGTAGATTTCAGTCTGGTAGAACAGATCTAATATTAGATTAGTACTGTACCTAGTAAGTAGATCTAATAAACGTGATAAGCATGTAATAGAGCGTAGCATAAGGCATAGGGGGACTTACTTTAGTCTGGTAGAACAGATCTGAAGTGAAGTAGGCAAGAACTATCTACTTAAGTACTGTAAGGACCGTAGGTAACATGTGTTTTACAGATCGGTAGTCCTTAGCGTCCATCAATAAGATAATGAGTAAAACTACAACTAATTCATTGTGTCTCAGATCACACAGAGACACGTTATTGGTGTCCAGGGTAGCGTATGTGCTATCCCGGGCAGGGCGCTCCGCTGTCCCGGATCGGAAGTCCGAACCTCGGATCTCCTGCTGATCACCTCACACGCATCGATTCTCAACATCCCCTCTTGATCAAGACACGGTGGAGTGGTTGTGATATTATGATAAACCGAGTCCTGACACGAAAGGTTCGAGCTTGAGTCACGCGTAAGGTTTTGTGAATCCATCAGCTAGGACTTCTTTGGTGGGAGTCCGGATGATATTGATGTCCTGATTGTCGACATAGTCGCGGATGACGTGAAACTTGAGTGGAATGTGCTTTGTCTTTCTTCCAGTCATAAGTTTCAGAGAGAGGTCGACCGCGCCTTTGTTGTCCTCAATAGGGTTGCCGCAGTTCAGTTCTGAACCGAAGTTCGAACCTGAACTTTTTCGAACCTGACCAAAGTTCAGTTCAAGGTTCGATGGCTGTGCCGAACCGGACCACAAGTCTGGTTCCGCGTTCAAGGAAGGCAGAACCGCCTTGAACCCGGTTCGAACCTGAACTTTTCTCTTCTCATCTGACGAAAAATACACAGTTTCACTGGCCTTCATGCTCATAATAGAAGGATGAAAGGAAGTTTTATTTTCGGATTTGCTGTAATTGAAGGTGTGCATTGGAGGCACAGTCCTGGGCGCTCCAAAAGCAGCCACTTTTTATCATCGCGATCACTTCACAATCGTCGCCCGACTCGCCCATCCCCTCAACCTCCGGTGCAAGACAACTGCGAACAAATCAAAGACCCTCCCGCCTTCACAGCCTCTCAATTTCAGACCCATCTCCCCAGCTTCATTCTCCCCTTTCCAACTCTGGACAGCGATGACCAACCTAAGCCGCATCGGTGTGACACTCACATACTATCATATTCGATCTTTTAGCCTCGTCTCATAGTTACTGACTTTTTCCTACTACATCTGATGCAGCGTCAACATGTCTCAGTCTTCACGCTTGTCGATGCAGGCACTCAGTACTCAGTAGGGACAGAACCCGTATTTAGGCCACCCTCACTCATTGAGGAAGGGCAGCGGAATCCAGTGTATGTTTCTTCTCTTTCCCCTCTCACTTCTGCGTGTGCGACTCTCATCTTGTTTTCCTTGCTCAGAGTCACTCGGCACCAACGTCGGTGAAACTCCCATTTCCTCATTTTCTTGGACGACTCACCCTCCTCGGCGCCCTTGCAGCGCTATCGTAGCTACATCGCTTTTACTCCGGTGGCCCCTTCACTCTTCTCATGGAAACCTCTGATTAGTGTGCAGTTGCAGCAGATGGAAGTCTCCTTGATGCCTCTGCTATTATCTTCTACAATGATCCTGACGACGACACCCCCCTCCCTAATCCTACTAACTCCGAGTCTGCAACCTCATCCATCCAGGTGCACCCCTTCTTTCAAGATGGATCAGCTCCAAGCAAGGTAGTTGCTGGGTCTCGCCGTTCCGTTCACGTCATTCGCCCTTCAGCCCGTATCACCAACCCCAACAATCTGAAGGGTTTGGGTTCCGCAGCGACACGCAAGCGATCAGGCACGGTGATGGCATCTGCCGAAGGGTCTCGGCGCACTCCATGTCGGGCCAAACTCACTGACAGCGACAATGAAAGCAAGCATGACAACGAGATGGACGACATTGGGACAAGTGTCACTACTGAAGAGAAAGGCGGCGGAGATAGCACTGATGTTGAGCTTGTCAAAGACGTGTATCAAACCACCAAGGCCATGGGGGATGCTGATCGACAGGTACGTCTAAAGTTCCTTGTTCAAGCACATAGTGAGTACGTTCAATGATGTTTACTGTGTGTGCAGTTCCTTGGCAAGCCCAATAAGATTATGTGCACAGCCAACATTCGAACAATCTTCAAAGTCGACGTGAGGACAAACCCTGACACGGGCAAGATAGAGGAAGGGAACTGGTGCACAGTATGCGAGTAAGTTGCCTATCGTATTGAGCGTTATCAATATCTAACTACACTTCGTAGATCAGCAGGAGTTCTCAAGAAAAATTGCTTCCTTACTGGAAGCGTCTCGACTTTGCGCACTCATATTGCGAGGTATGTAATGATCACATCTTATATACATCACTAATCTAAGCTCCATAGAAACCCTGACCACATAATTTTATACACGACGCGGTGCAATAAGCTAAACATTGTCACCAACCATCGAGCTCTTTCCAAGTCGGCTAGTGTCACGACTGCTGATGGGTAATTCATTCACGCCCGTCTACTCAACGATTTTAGATCAATATATTCCCTCAGGCTGATTCAAGGAAGCCTAGATGGGGTTATTGCCCGGCAACCTCGCCCTCCTACGTTCTCAACAGCTGGCCTTCTTGATTATATTATTGAGCTTATCGTCGAGGAGGATGAGGTCATTATTCATGTGCTGTTATTATACCAATCTGATCAGTTTATTTCAGTCATTTCATTTGGTTGACAAGGGTTCTTTTCGCCGATTACTGATGTTCACGCGACCTTCGCTTTCTGAGAGCGACATCCCTCACCGAACCAAGATTCACCAGGAAATTCTTCTCCGGGCTTATGCTGCAGAAGCGAATGTGCGCAACGCTTTGGAAAACATTGAGGGCAAGGTTTCATTCACCTTCGATACCTGGACCTCCGATGCACAGGATCCATATCTTTCTGTAACAGGTCACTACATTGCTGCACCTAAGGATCGACCCCATGACTGGGAGCTCAAGTCGGAGCAGCTAGCGTTCACGCATTTCGAGGGTAACCACTCAGGTGCTAATATGGCAAATGTCCTTATCCGTACGGTTGATCGCTATGACCTGCGCAATAAAGTACGCATCAATCTCCATTAAGTCTTTCTTGCCTGACGCTGCTACTTCAGGTGGGCTGGTTTACTGCTGACAATGCGTCGAACAACGGAGTCGCTCTGCGAGAGTTCAACACACAACTTCTTGATCCGTCGTTTGATGCCAAGCAGCGTTATATACGGTACATCTATATTAAGACTTCTTTAACCAAAGCACCCTCTAATCGCTTTTACAGATGCATGGAACATTCTGTGGATCTCTCAGCTAAGACTTTTGTACAGGCTGTCACACCCACTGAGTCATCTGCACGAAAAATCCTCAAAAAGACGAAGAAAACTCCCCAGGTCACAAGCAACGACGATTCCGGTGCACATCTCACTGATTTCAGTTTCGATGACGATGATGATGACGATGAGGAAAATGAAGGTGATGATGGAGAGGAAGAAGAGGCACTGGAAGTGGAAGTGGATGCCGCTGACTCTGTTGGAAAAGCTCTTCTGCTCGTAAAGCAGGTATGTTTGACATGGTTGCTATCATCCTCACAGACGTTCACACTGTATACTACTCATTCAGATTCGTGCTTCTCCTCAGGCTCGGGCATTTTTTAAGAAGTTGTGCCAGCAGGTTGACGTACCCATTCTGCAGCTTCTCCTCTGGATTCGTACTCGCTGGGCTTCTCTGTACGCGTTTCTGGACCGGCTTCTAATTTTGAAGAAGGTTTGACGGTTCTCAGTCAATGCGTTGATTACCATCTCTGATGCGATGCGATTAGGGAGTCAATCACTTCGTCCAGCTTGCAGATGATAGTGATGAGGTGCCAAACTTGAACGGAAAGTCATACTCAGACTTTCGACTTCGAAAGTAGGACTGGGCCACAATGGAACTGATGCATGAAGTTCTCCGGGTATCTATCGAATACTGTACATATTGTGAGATACCCAGCTTAACCCTTTCGTTACAGGAACCTGCAACAGCCAAACAAACATTCTCGAGTGCTCGTGAGCCTACAGTATGGCGCACAATCCCTGTTCTCGAGTTCCTCCTCCAATCGTGGGAAAATATGGCTGAACTTCCGAGATTTTCTGAGGTCGAACATGCGATACAAAAGGGCCTGGAGAACATCAACAAATGGTATCGTAAAGTAAACGACACAGACGCTTACTTTATTTGTCTTGGTATGTTATTCTTTTCTTCCGGACGTAATTGATCCTTATTGCTGTCATTGCAAGCTCTAGACCCAACCATCAAGACTGCGTACGCTGAAGAGAAATGGCAGCGGAAGTTTTATAGGGCTGGCATCCAGCGTCTCGAAGAAGTTGTAAGCTGACTTTGCCACATTTTGGTATCATACAGCGTGCTCATTTTATGATTTTACTGATAGTTTGATGCTTATTATGTCGCCCCTGCTGTTGCATCAGTTGCAAAACCGGGCACACTGGGCACACAGCACACTTCTAGTAAGCTGACGTTCCTGCTTCTCAAGCCTCTGGGTTAACAAAATTCAGGCTCTGCAAAATCTCAAGGTCAGTATGGATATGCATGGATGCGTGATGCAGTTCGTTCCCGCCAGGAAGTGGAGCAGGGGAGATTTGATCCTCGGGATGAGTTGAGAAGATATCTCGAGAGTCCTCTTGCAGAAGGTGTTGTGAATGTAGTTAGCCATTGGGGGGTATGTCAATTTTGATGGCTCGAAGTCGAACACCTGCTGATTCTTGCCCGACAGCACCAAGCTGTAGAATACCCAATTCTTTCTCGGATGGCTAGGGACTACTTGGCTATTCAGGGGTCGGCAACGCCTTCTGAGCGAGCATTCTCGGGAGGTGGGATCACAGGAACCCCAAGTCGTAACCGTCTTTCGGTTGCCTCCTTCGAAGCGTTGCAGCTTTTAAAAAGCTCCTATCGCAATGGACACATTGCAGCTGTGGACGATGCAACTGGGCATCTTGACTCTATCTTCAATTGTTTGGAGGCGGATTCCGTCGGTGATCACCTCAGTTTGGAGCTCTAAGTAAGTAGTAGTCTATGTAGCTTTCAATGTCACTCGTAAACAGATGTTTTGGTAATGTCTGGGACTATAGTAGTAGCTGCGACGACAGTACTATCATCGCAGCATGCCAACTTGGCACGGGCCTGGACAACTTTGGTGGTCTGCAGGGCGGCATTGGTGGATCGGGGCCACACAACGGTCCAGGGCACTCCGGTGGACACTCTGGTGCTGGGAGTAGCAAAGGCTCGTTAGGAAGTAGAACGAAGGACTTGAAGGACGAGAATGACTTTGATCCAGTGGTGTTGAACAACGTCACGGGGTGGTTGCGCACGCTGCGCTTGCACAAATATACACGCCCAATTTTGAGCGTATGACGTGGAAGGACACGGTCGTCATGGATGAGGTGCACTCGGGGCGCAGTTTCGACGCACTTGGGGTGCATGCCCGCATCGTTTGGCTCCAATCAACACTCCTGCCAGTGTACTTGAGCGAGGATCTCCGAGACTCGGGCAAAGAGTTGATGGATGATATCATGATATGATCTGCAGAATCGTCAGTATACACGTTGCAGTGCTGGCAGAGTGAGAAGGTACACACACAACGCGTGGTAGGCTGAGCTGCGATGAGCAAGAGTTCATCCTAAAAAAAAAAAGGAAATACTTGAGTAACTTCGGTCCGAACCCTTGCTGAACCTGAACTGGACCGTCCCGAACCTGAACCGATGGTCCGGTTCAAGGTTCAAGAGATTCCCTGAACCGAACCTAAAGTTCAGTTCAAGGTTCAGCAAAATACCTGAAGAACTGGACTGAACCGGACTTCGGCAACCCTAGTCCTCAAGGATCGGGACTGGAACATCAACGTCATATCCAAGTTCCTCCATGAACATCCAGTACCATTTGGCCTGATTACCAGCATCGGCCAATTGCATGTATTCGGCTTCAGTGCTACTCTGTGCAGCGGTCTGCTGTTTGCGTGAACACCAGGAGATCGCAGCATCAGCGAGTAGGAACACGTAGCCGGAGGTGGACTGTCGATCATCTGGGTTATCAGCCCAGCTAGAATCAGAATGTCCATAAAGACCATTTCCACGCGCGCCATCATAGACTAGCTTAAGATCGCTAGTACCCTTAAGATAACAGAGTACATTTTTGGCCAATCTAATGTGGTGCGACGAGGGATTAGATGCATACTGCGCGAGGCGCGAGACTGCAAATGATATATCTGGGCGTGTACCAAGTTGCGTGTAGAGTAGGCTGCCGATCATCTGCTGATACAGCTTGATGTCTGCTTTAGGGGCTTCTCCATCGTGCTTCCTGAGATATATTTCAGCTCCGGAGGGAAGGGGAGTCTGTGCAGGATTAGCATCTGCTAGACCAAAATGGCTAACGATCTCTAGAATGTAGTGAGATTGATCTATCTCCAAATGCTTCTGGGACCGATCGCACTTAATGTTAACGCCTAGATAGGATGTGATCTCGCCAAGATCAGTCATTTCATATGTTTTGGCAAGCGAAGATTTGATCTGTCGGATAGTGTTAAGCGAGTCGCCTAAGATTGTGATGTCATCGACATAGAGGATAATGATAACATCCCCCCCATCATCGTGGCGGTGATAGACACCAGCATCTGAGCGAGTGCGCGTGAAGCCAAGATTTAATAGAACTCCATGGAACTGTTTATTCCAGGCGCGCGATGCTTGTTTGAGGCTGTAGATTGCCTTCTTTAGGAGGCATACTTTGTCTGGGTGATCCGGGTTGACGAAACCCTCCGGTTGCTCCATATAGATCTCCTCGTCCAGTAGCCCATTCAGGAACGCCGACTTGACGTCCATCTGATAGATCTCCCAATCCTCTAGCATGGCCAACACTAGTATGAGTCGCAAGGACTCGAACCGGGCTACAGGGGAGAAAGTTTCATCATAATCCAATCCAAATATTTGTGTAAATCCCTTTGCCACCACCCGCGCGCGATAGCGTAGATCTGCTTTGCGCTTGAATACCCATCTAGATTTGACAGCTTTACGGCCCAGCGGGAGGTACTAGACGAGTACCCATACTTTATTTTTAGCCAGGGCATCCATCTCATATTGACACGCATCTCGCCAATTGTCGGCATGCTCCGATCCCATCGCTTCGCGAAAGCTAAGTGGATCTCGATAATTAGCAACTGCCACGTAGACTAGCGCAGTGAGCAAATGGGCATGATTGATTCTAGCTCCTCCGCTCCCTTCTCCGCGCGTGCAGGGGTGTCTCTGCGTGCGCACTGCATTGTCCGGGTTCGCATAGCGAACATTTGGACGTGGGTTTTGGTGCAAACACGACGGGCGTGCAGGGCCAAGGGAAGGGCCCGGGAGCGCAGAGTTTGGCAGGACATTAGGGTCTCTGGCGATCCGCTGCGGACGCGGTCGGGGAGGCGGGGTTGGGTCCGGAGGCTGAGAATTGGGCGTGAAGAACTCGGTGGGAGCTCTTTCTGGCGTAGGGCGTTGTGCAGGTGTGGTGGGCAGGGTTGTAGGTACTATAGGCACCTGAGGCACAGAGCCTCCATCTGAAAGATCAGGCATATTATAATGGATTGTTATCGGACCATCTGACACAGTAGGTTGGGAAGGAGGGGCCGCAGCGCCTTTAAACTCCTTGAAAGGGTAAGATCACTCATCGAAAGTCACGTCGCGGGACAGTGTGATTGATCTACTGGAATGATTCCAGAGCCGGTAACCTTTGGAACCTGGCTCGTACCCTAAGAGTGTCATCTCGATTGATCTCGGATCGAGTTTCTTACACTTATCTTCTGGAGTGTGAACATATGCTTTACATCCGAAGACTCTGAAGTATGAGACGTCCGGGACATGCCCATCAGTCCAAAGTTCATGAGGTGTGCGCCATCCGATGGATCTAGTGGGTGTGCGGTTATATGTATGCACTGCGGTGTCAACCGTGTATTCCCAGAACCTGAGAGATAAGTCCACGCTGTGAAGGAATGCGCGAGCCTTATCAAGGAGAGTGCGGTTCCATCTCTCGGCTAGTCCATTTTGCTGAGGTGAATGTGGCATGGTTAATTTGTGATCGATCCCTTTCTCATCTAAGATCGTTCGGACTGCTCCTGATAGGTATTCCCCTCCGCGATCCGAGTGCAGTGTGAGTAAGCGCTCCGAGGTCTGATTCTCAGCCCACGCCAGGAATTTCCTGAACGCGGCGGCACACTGGTCTTTGGTTTTTAAATAGTAGACCACTCCATGACGAGAATAATCATCAATGAAGGTAGCCATGTATAGGGAGCCTTGAATGGAGCGTGATTGCATCGGACCCGCGAGATCCGAATGTACGATCCGGAGTCGGAGATCCGAACGCTTGTTAGATCCGGGAAATGAGGAGTGCGTCTGTTTGCCTAGTTGGCAACCAGGGCAGGGGGAGGCGTCGCTCTCATGAGAGAGATCAATGTTAATTCCTTTGACAGAATCGCAGTAGCGCTTAAGGGCGTTGTGAGACATATGCCCCATGCGCTCATGCCACAGATTAAGGGGCGTAGGCACGGCGATCGCGTTTACAGCTGTATTGAAAGCGTCAATCCAAAAGAGATTGCCTTCCTGATAGCCTTCAGCGATCTTATGATCTTGGATGGAGATCGAGAGTTTATGATTCTGGAATGTTATCTGGCCACCTTTGTGCATAAGCGCACTCACTGAGAAGTAGCGAGCGCCTGCATCGGGGACATGCATCACATTGTGAAGATGGATCAGGCGATCGCCACCAGATGGTCGGATTGTAACTGTACCGATGCCAGTCTGGGCGATCTCCGCGTGGCCTCCGAGGCTAACAACACCTCTGGCCGGAGTCCAGTTAGAGAAATCGGATCTGTGCGGAGATATGTGATGTGTAGCGCCGGAGTCCACCATCCAACGAGATCGCGTGACAGAATAAAGGGAAACTGATAAATCTTCATTAACATCTACCTCCTGTATACTAGCTGTAGCAGCAGGGGCGATGTGTGCGTTCACCGATTTGGTGGTGTTCGCGCCGTCTCCCTTGTCCTTCTCCTTCTTCCCCTCCTCGTCCTTTTTCTTCTTCCGGCACTCATTACTTTTGTGACCGGGTTTCTGGCAGTAATAGCAGGTTACTTTATTCTTTCCTGCCTTGTCACCCTTGCGTTTGATAGGGGCGACTTTATTAAGGGACGCGGAGGTACCGGACCGTCGACCTTCCTCATTGAGAATCCGATCTTGGATCTTCTGAGGGGAGAGATCTTTCAGCTCGCCTGTCGCTAAGATAGTGGATGCGATGGCTGAGTATGAGTCCGGGAGTGCCTTGATTAGGATAAAGCAGAATTGGAGATCTGGGACTTTCATGTCATTAGTCTCTAGAGTGATGCGGGCATCATTAAGCTTCTGTAGCTGAGGGAGCATCGGACTAGTGTCGTCCAACGCTGTGCTGGTCAAAGTGATCCAGGTGTTGAAGGAGGACATAGATCCTACACCTCCATGCACACGTTTGATCTCCTCCCACTTCCCTTTACAGGTGGGAAACTTTGCATCATCGGCAACAGTGATCCAGACGTCCTTTTGAATATACATCTCAAGGACACCCAGGACCATTTCTTCCTTAGCCAGCCAGTCTGTGTTGGGGGTTAAGATGGTCTGACCGGAGGCGTCGGTGGAAGCTGTCGGCGTGGGAGGGGAATCAAACAAGTGGTGCTTAAGACTGTTCATGCGGAGAAGCGTGGTGATGCGCGAAGCCCAGGAGGGCCAGTTGGAGCCATCCAGAGTCTCGATAGCAGCCGATCCAGATGGCGGAAAGCTGATCGAGGGACTCATAGTGCTGCTTTAGATATATTGGTATGTGATAAGCGACGGTTAATTCTAGAAGTGAGGAGCGATCAGATCTAGTTTGATTGAAGATCCAGGCAGAAGACCCCTGGCGTTGCCGACTGTAAGCCCCTGAATCTAATTAGATCCAGTCCTCCAGATCCGCGTACGCGTGATCTCGGAGAGAATACTTGCGCGTGCTTCTGCGTCTAGGTACGCTTCCTCACACAGCTTGTGGGAAACCTGGGTGAGCAGGTCCAGTCACGCCAATCCAGACGGTTTCAAGAACCGGAGGAAGTGGGGTCGCAGCAGAGATGTGTGAACAGAGGCTCGCCTTGGGGAGAGAGATTGTGAGTGATTCTGCTGGGCGATAAGGGAGCTTGTGTGGGGATCTTCTTTGAAATTCACAGGGGCGCAGGGCCCATAACCTGATAAAACACGCAGCGATAAGGCGCGCTGGTTATCAGCGCGCTAGTAAGTAGATTTCAGTCTGGTAGAACAGATCTAATATTAGATTAGTACTGTACCTAGTAAGTAGATCTAATAAACGTGATAAGCATGTAATAGAGCGTAGCATAAGGCATAGGGGGACTTACTTCAGTCTGGTAGAACAGATCTGAAGTGAAGTAGGCGAGAACTATCTACTTAAGTACTGTAAGGACCGTAGATAACATGTGTTTTACAGATCAGTAGTCCTTAGCGTCCATCAATAAGATAATAAGTAAAACTACAACTATTTCATTGTGTCTCAGATGAGTCAGATCACACAGAGACGCGTTATTGGTGTCCAGGGTAGCGTATGTGCTATCCCGGGCAGGGCGCTCCGCTGTCCCGGATCGGAAGTCCGAACCTTGGATCTCCTGCTGATCACCTCACACGCGTCGATTCTCAACAGTTCTAGGGGATCCAGTCTCCCAATTAAAGTTCTGCTTTTCTTCCCTCATCCTGGTTCCCAGGTGGTCCGCAGTTTGACGCAGACGCGGGTAGCTTTCAGGAATCGTAGGAGGCTGAGGCAGCGCATGGGGTGGTCGAAGACCTTCCTTAGCGAGTCAATCGGGCCTTGCGTGAATAGGTGTCGGTGTCGGTGGCGGTGGGTGAGCGGGCAGTGGAGCAGAACATGTTCTGTGTCCTCTGGCACCGTGCCGCACGCGCATGTTACTTCCCTCTCCATTGCCGTGGGGAGGTTTGGATGGTTGAACTTAAGGTGGTATGCACCCGTGAAGGCGTGACCTGTGATAAGATGAAAGAGAGTAGATTGAACGTCTCGAGGGACGTGGTGTGCGTACTTTTGGTCTTTGATTCGGATGCCTGTTGAGGCAATCCGAAGTATAGTGTGGGGGTGGCCGTCTGGGGGGGTAGTCAGCACGCTGTCATATGCTTGGGAGGTATGAGGGGTGTTGTGGAACCGTTGCTCCCATTCCTGGAGCGCAGCTGCCTTTGACTCAGCGCGTTGGAATTGGATGGATTTCAAGTCCTTGGTGTTGTTTCTGGGGCGTTTTATTGCGTCCAGTATGAGGTGCCATGTGCATTGGAAGCCAATGAGGTTCGGGTTACGTTTGGCGTGTTGGATCATGAGGGTGAGTTCTGGGTACGTAGTTAGCAGGTTCTCAATGGCATGTGCGTACTCAACAGAGAAATGTTGTGTCGCATGGCGTCCGAAGTTAAGGAATAGCTGGGTGGCTTTGGGGGAACCTGTAACGAGGTGCACTGGGCCTGAGTACTGGAAGGAGGTAAGGAAGTCACTTAGCAGTGCTAGGGCTGGTCGCATGGCACCGACTTCAGTGTCAGTCCTGGTGACCCGGTCCCCGAAGACGTGTTCGGCATGGCCCCATTCTTTCCCTGTATGGTACAGGACTGCTGCAGCTGCGCCGAGGGATTTATCATTATGCCTGCCTTTGTTCATGTAGACGGCATTGATGAATATGAGTGGGGTGTTACTGGCGACGCGCAGGTCCACGAGATGCGTGTTTTGGGCCGCGCATTCTTTGCTGTTTGGGAGGGGTAGCACCATGACTCTGCCTCCCCAATGGGGGGCCTCTGGCGGGATGTCTGGGAAGGCCTCGATGCGGGGGCCATCGGGCTCGGCACGGCTCGCCAGGGCTCGTAAGGCTGTTCTGGCCTTGGAGCGGGTTGGGGTGGGGATCAAATGACCAGGCATTGGGTGCCAGTCCTTGCCGAGCCTGATGAGGACTTGGCTGGACTTTTGGAGCCTGTATAGGCGCATGGCTGAGTTATCAGTTAGCATGCGGAGGCGGAGATCAACAGGGAAGATATTTAGTAGGTGATGGAGTGGTTCCCTCGGAGTGGTGCGGAAAGCTCCGGATATGACCTTGACTGCCTCATTCTGGACAATTTGTAGCTTCTTGACCAGGGTCTTCTGTTTGCCAGTGAACCAGAGCTGGCATCCGTACGTGAGGACCGGGAGGCAGATAGCATTGTAGGCTAGTCTCCACTGTGCGAAGTTCAGGCCTCGTACAGAGTTTCCTAGAAGTTGTAGCACCTTGATCGTGGCGCGGGTTCGATTACACATTATGTTCACGTGATGCTCCCAGTGCAGTTTGTGGTCGAAGAAGAAACTGAGGTACCGCAGGCGATGAGTGGCTGTGACGGTGTAGTTCTTATTTTGTGAGGGAATTGGGAGTGTGATGCGACCTGGGGGGTCCTCGCGCTCTCGCAGTCTCCTGAAGAACATCAGCTCTGTTTTTTCAGGCTCTGCTTTGAGGCCGGAGCGTTCGAGCCAGGAGGCACACTCCGTGTAGACGGATGAGAGAGAGGATTTGACCTCTGCCCATGTGCTTCCGCAGGCGAAAATTGCGCCGTCATCTATGTACATGTTCAGTGAGGCATTTCTTTGGCCCCCGGCTTTAAGGAGGAGCGCGTGTGTGTATATCGCCGAGAGGACTGGCGATATTGGTGAGCCTTGTGGGGTGCCGACGTCTGAGTGGAACGGGTCAGACATGTGTCCATTGAACTTGAGTCTTACCGTCCGCTCTGCTAAGAAGGAGCGTGTAAACTCCTGCGCTACGGCATGGCGCCGGCGCGAAAGCGGAAGGGCTTAGGCCCGGACGCCGGAGTGGAAGCCGGTCACCATTACGTGTACCAGATCCAGAGGGGGAAATCCATTTATGGACACCACGTGGCGCACCTAAGGCATCATGCGCCCGTCATTGGCTATAGCCGGGTAGTGTGAGACTCAGCCCCGGACGGGCAATCCCCTACTATAAAGCAGGGTTGCTCGAAAAGGAAGGTGGGGGAGCGTGGTGATTGGAGGAAAAGTGCCCGGAAAGGAATGGGCGCTGTCTGAGAATGGAAGGGCGTGGGAGAGCTGTGAGGGCGTGGGAGAGCTGTGTTGGGGGACATTATAATCCATGGTTTGCCGAAATGGAAGGGCTGTCCGAGAATGGAAGGGCAAATTTATGTCAGCATTGGTCAGCGCGCCAGCGCTGACTGGCATGCGTCCCAGGCCGATAGGCTGGGCACTGGCTCAAAAGGGAAGGTAACGATTTGTAAGTGGCTGCCCCAGCTCAAAATGGAAGGAAACGATTTGTAAGCGTCCCGGGCCAATATGGGCACAAATGGAAGGTAACAATTTGTAAGCAAAAACGCGCACCGGCTGTGGCTGCCCCGGCTCAAAATGGAAGGAGGAAATTTGTAAGCAAAAAAATCGCCTGCTGCCAACTCAAAATGGAAAGAGGCGATTTGTAAGCAAAAACTTGCGCTGCCTGTCACTGTGCTCAAAATGGAAGGAGGCAGTTTGTAAGCAAGAAACTGTGGCTGCCCCGGCTCAAAACGGAAGAAAGCAATTTGTAAGCAAACTTCGAACCAAAAAAGAAACTGTGGCTGGGAATTTGTAAGCAAAAAACTCGCACTCCCTGTGGCTGCCCCAGCTCAAAACGGAAGAAAGCAATTTGTAAGCAAACCTCGAACCAAAAAGGAAACTGTGGCTGAGCGGCTCAAAATGGCAGGAGGCAATTTGTAAGCAAAAAACTCGCACTCCCTTGCCACTGTGGCTAGTGTTGCCGTGGTCCGGTCTAGTCCAGTCCAGTCCAGTCCATGTCGGTCTCAGCAACAAAAGTGGTCCGGTCCGTAGACCGGACCGGACCAGACCGTGTGGACCACTACAGACCGCCTAATATATCTAAATTTGGTAATTGGGAATGAAGGTGATTACATCATTTACATGGGCTCGACAAGACCTGGCGCAGGTGCAGGAACTGATTCTTATGTGCTCTACACAACCTTCTGCAATTGCATCATCAAACAATGAATTAATCTCGTCCACTGCGGTGGTACTTCACTTGTGTGTCTTGCGCTCGCATCCCCATGTTGGAGATGGCTGATAGGAGGAGGTGATCCTGAATGTGAATTTCAATAGGGCTGTGATGCTCGCGAATCGGGCTGTCTCGATTTCTACCGGAAACTGACATCGGGCCCTCCCTCTTGCAGCTTATGTCCGAGTACGATAGGGGTGGTGGAGGCATAGTTTGGATCGGCGGTGGGGGTGACGGTGGAGGGTGATGTGCTGGGCCAGGCTGGGCTCAAAAGCCTGGGCTTGGGCTTGGGCGCAGCCACGCGAGTGACCCAGTGCTCGGTGAGACGCACGTCTTGGAGCTATGGGAGCATCTCCAGAATGCGTTGCCAACTGAGGGCACACGTCTCTATGAATCCGGGCCTGTTCTTCTCCTGAAACCACCATAGCGTGTCGGCGCGCGGTGCCCCGTGCGACAGTGGCAACATGGCAGTGAGTGGCTCATGCACCCACAAGTGAGGTGTAGCTTGAGTAGCGTGCACGAGGACACAATGCGGGACAGGTACATCTGTGGGTCTACCAGCGCGTCTCCATTCATGACCACCGCAAGAGTCTTGAGGTTGTGGTATCGTGCTGTGAGCACTGCCAGACCATTGAGAGTGATGCCAGTGCTCGGTGGTCCACTAGCTATGGGGAAGCGTGCAGTGTGACAAAGGCGAGGAATCTCTAATTTCGGGCACGCCACAGCGAGCTGCACGATGTCGGGATTCTGAATGATGACGGTCTTTGGGAGATTGATGCCGAGGCAGGTAGGTGGGGCAGGGACGTGAGCGATTCGTGTGAGAGCCTGCGTGAAACGGCTTCCCCTCTGGAAGTCACATGCACAACGTCGTTGAAGCGCAATGCCCCCCGGCAGATATCTTCAAGGACTGGAGGAGAAGTGTCGGTAACCTGAAGTAGCAAAGAGGACAAAGAACTCACTTTGGTGCGGCGAGAGGGAGATTCAGAAGGCGGGTCTGCAAAGAGGTGGACATATTCGACCACACCGAGCGATACACGGCATTCAGCCTTGGGTCGGATAGAGTCATCTGCGGAGCTTGGGGGTATAGGGCGGGTCGAATGAGGTGGCCGAATGAGAAGGTGTTGGGTGTAGACCGGGGTCATTGGAAAGAGAGAGAGTGATGGACATGGGTGTGCCATCAGTAGAATGCCAGCAGCAAAGCCAACAACAGCGAGGAGACCAGTCGCACGTGCACCAACAGCAGGCTGGCATCGGGGAAAGGCAGAACATGGCTTACGAGGAATCTACTCTGCCGCATGCTGTCCTTCAACGATCTGTACTTCTGCGCGATCTGTGCTTGTTGCAGTGATGACTTGAGTTGACCACGCATCTCCCGTGCAGCTTTCGACAAATCAGAGAGTTCGCTCAATCATGGATCGTCCAAACCCCCACCGCTCGAACTGTGCCAAGTCAGCCATCCAACATAACACGGAAGACAGGCAGCCGGGGAACCGACACTCACGTATCTACGCCTCTCAGGCCATCCTGTAGATCGGCCACCGCTCTCTTCATCCGTTGTATCGCCTCTTGACGCGAGTAACGGACTTCAGTCACGGTGTCCTCGCTGTCGTTCTGCTCAGACGGCTCCTCGACCTCGTGCCCCATTTCATCAACAATGCGCACGCTGGCGCTGCGAGGCGTTTTCAATGGGCCACCACCAGGCATACGTAAGGATGCTGAATGATCCCTGACGTCCTTTCAAGAGGGTGTTATCGGTGGGTTCTCCTGGGCGCGCCCATACTTGTCCACAAGCTGCACGCTAGGAGATTGCCGTGACTTGCGGCGCGGCGATGATGCCGCGGTCGTATAGTGAGTAGTCTCAGTAGGAGAATTCGCAGTTGGACCATCTGCTTCTTGACCATCGCGATTCGCTAGCGTGGACGACGACTCAACGTGGTTGAAGGAGGGCTCGGATATAGAATCCGAACCATTCATCCCTGGTCTTGAGGACGAACCTGCATCCCAGTCTGCTACAGGCAGAGGGACTTCAACTTTTCCGTCCTTCGCGCCCGTGTCTGCATCTGATATGGCACTATCTGAAGTCATGTTATCGAAGCGAACCTTCAACAGGCTCTTCCGACGAAGAGAGCCAGGTGTCGAAAACCAGCCCCCAGGTGGTGCAGGTGTTCGTACGGGCAGTGTGCCTGCGCGGGAAGGCGCAGAAGAGGGCGCTATAGTAGAAGATTAGATCCCTGTGAAAGAAGTCCGAGGAAGCGAATTAGATCGTGCGCGCGACAACTTGGCCGGCGCGAACGAGGATGAAGTGGGCTGGGGAGTCTGCGATCGTGCAGGTGCAGGAGTTGCAGCCCACGCACCGGGTACACGAGGTGTCTTTGTAACGTTGAGGCTGAGCGGAACACCATTTTGATGATCCGAGGACGCAATATCGATGGTCTCCGTCTCATCTTTGGAAGATGAGGGCGGACCAGGGAGTTCGGGGAGGCCTTTAGGCAGTGGAGGTGTCTCAAATTCGATCTTGGAGGTGCTAAGTGACGGATGAGGAGGTGTGGAAAGCTCGAAGGAGGGTGCCGCATCAATAGGAGTCGCGGCCTGGTGGTGAAGAAGCATCAGAGTCGGGATCCTCAGCAGCAGAGGCAGTATGGATAGGAAGGTGGTGGAATCTCAATCGGCCGTGCGATAGGCGTCGGCGCGTCCTGTATACTGTCATCGCTCCCTGGAAAGATGAAAGATGAGGAACTCTTTCGCGATAGAAACTGAGGGGGTAGCAAACCTTGTAGAGATGGGGCATCCATGCTTTCAGACTCGGAAGCGAATTCTGGCTCATGTAAATGAATCTTTGGTGGCACTGCACCGTTGGCTAACTTGGCTTCCGAGAATTCGGTCGTTACGCGTTTGTGGCCTTTCATGAACGTCTGACCATCGCCGCTTCGCTTGATCACGACCTTTGGCACCTGGCCCAGTGAGCGCACAGGAATGTGGCTTGGTATTCCAGAACCGACAATACGACTTGTCGATCAATGCACAGGGGATGGTGAACGCTCAAGCGAGCTTGTGTCTGGCTCGAAATCAGGGAGCTGAGGGCGATTTCGTGGGAATTGCCAGCCAAAGCGAGTTGCTGACCCTGGGGAAGCACTTTTCACATCGGCGCTGTTACCAGTAGAGGGTGGTAGGGGAGAGTCTGGGCGAGGGTGACGCGATGGCATACGAAGAGGTTTGTCGTGGGGGTGTCCGTTTGTAGGTTTTGGTTGTGGAGATGTCGACATCGGATAGCGTGACGTTTCGTCACGTTCAGCGTGTTCGGGCGCTTCGGGGGGTGACGCAGAGTGGTGCGATGAGAGGTGTTGCTCAGCTGGCCGTCCTTTCAACAGCCCATTTGCTGGCCGTGTCAACGCTGACCCAGCAGGGGCGCTGGGATCTGGCTCTGAGTTTGTCCGGACGCGAAATGGGACGTGGGAGGGTTCGGAGATGTGGCTCAGTTGCGAATATGGGTGTGAGTCCATTTCTGCTGTCGTAAACCCCAGTTACGTTCGCGCTCAAGAATGACCTCTTGAGGAACGAGGGAAGTGGCACCATATCCAGTCTGCCTGCAGTAGAGCCAGACGGGCTGTGTGTTGTTCGCCGTGATAGAGAATGAGGGGATGTTAGTCGCATTGGTGGTCACAGGTTGGTAATGAGAGTCGGCACCACCAGACATGGCTTGGCACGGCGTGGTGAATGTTGATTGAGCCACGGTACAATTCTTGAAGTAAACGATGGATGTGACGGTGTCTCGCGAGTTGCAGCAGTTTTTGAAGGGGAAATGTGTTGCATGGCGCAGTCGAGGTTAGGGAAGGGATGAGGCAGTCCGTTAGCGAATCAGCCACAACATGCGTGTCAGAATGGATCCTAGTCCTGTAAGACATAATATTGTACTACGTTTTTGAGAGAAACTACATGTTAAGTGAAGAAAAAATCCAAAGAAAGAATCAGGGGGAGCCATTGTCCTCCAAGGGAAGTGTAAGTCTTTGTTGAAAAGCCATCAGGTCCTCCGGAACAGTACTATCAATGCAATCGAGTTCCTCTAGCTCCTGCAACTCAGCCTGTCGCCCAGATCCTGCTGTAAAGTTAAGCTCGCAGTTGTGATTTAGGGAGAATTTTAGCATTTGAAGTGCCTCCATGAGGTCATACTTGATCCGGCTGCAACGTGCTGACATTGTCTCTTTTCCAGATGAAAACACACGCTCACATGGCACTGCAGAGCCTTGGATGGCTAATACATCCACTGCAAGCATAAAAATTGTAGGAAAATGGTGCTGATTCTCCTAAAAAGAGTGAGTGAAAACTGATAATAAGAAAATTGCATCACCAACCTGCCAGAATGTCATGATACTGGAATATGACACCGCTGATATGTCATTAAGGTACACATCAACCTCTGCTTGTAAAGAGCGGCTAAGACCACCATGAGCACATGAATCTGTGCCCAAGATAGCATCAGCCCATTCAGCTTCAGGGTCTGTTGTGTGATGAACCATGTGCTGAGGGTGGGGTGTCTGAGAACTTGAGGATGGTCGGTATTGTTCAAGCTATCCAAGATGGTATTAGTTTCCCACACACTATTTAAGAGAGATTTGGCCACATACTGATCTAAGAAACATCTGGTAAACATCTTGGGCTTTATCAGGCATATGCTGTGTAAACTAGGAGAGCTTCTTTGAGGGATGAAGTACTAAAGATATAATAAAAATTAATCAGTTACTTTACATTCAAGAAATAAGACTTTATACATATTGCAAGTTGATATGCTGGAACTTGAATGGCCAAATTGAAATAGGTTTGAAGCTTTAAGAGACCAGCCTCAATAAATATGGCATATTCTGGCATATCTTTTTTATACTGTTCCCAAGCTGTAATCATTCTTTGGAATGATGGAAGTGCTTCACAAAGTGTTGGTGTCTTTTCACTTGATAGCTTCTGTTGAAATGCATGAGGTACCTAAGCACAAATATATATAAGTAATGGCAAAGAATCAAAGATAATAAAGAAACATACCTGAAGAATCTTTGCAAGTGCTTTAATCTGAATCCAATCTTCTGCACTTAGCCTATAGTTTGTTATATCAGGGTGTCTTGATATAAAAATATCAATAGCCTATTAAAATAATTAAAAATAATTAAAAATAATTAGTTAAAAATTGTAAACATACCTGACGGAGATGTAAGGCACGTGCAATCATTAAATGAGTTGATGACCATCTTGTTGGAACATCACAAATGAGTCTAAGTGGTGGATCAGTATGAGTGTATTGTTTTTGTATTGCTTCAAACTCTTGACGACGAAGGCTTGAAGCACGGATCTATACACCCAGGTAAGTATATGGCATCAGGAAAACCCCAAAATACTTAATAGGTCTTAAACCCTCTTAGTGAGATTAAGGATGCCATTAAGGCTTCTTAACGGTCTTAAGCTGCATTTCTATCTTAATTTGTGTTTCACCAACTTGTACCTAAGAAAATCCTAGCGACTAAGCAAGTCCATGCCCATTAAGAGGCCAATAAGTCAGATTTGTGATTAAGTAACTCCCTGGCATGCATAAGGAATGGTAAGGAGCTATCGCGTGCTTGTATTCATCTATTATAGCACTAGCGCCACCTGGACCTCAAACGCCAGGACCTGTGACAGCAGTCACAGCACCTCTGCCTCCACAGATTACACCACCCAGTGGATCCGAACCCAGTAGCGAAACAAGTAGCCCACGCAGCTCCGGCGACGTATTGGATGGCAGACAGTACTATACCCAATGTAGCGCGGATGTAATGCGCAGGTGAGTCCGAGCAGACAGAGATTAAGGGGTTAAGAGACCTAGAGAAGGGAGTCTGTTAGCGTCGGAGCGGCGATCAGAAGCGTAAGTTGGCTCGGCAGCTCAGTTCGGCATGGCTCTTCATCAGATGGGCAGCGAGGGTGCAAAGATAGAAAGAAGGAAAGAGAAAGTGTCCTGAGATGGCGGGCACACAGAGGAGAGAAGATGGAAATGGGAAATGGGATTCAGAGTCGATGATTCGATGGCCTCCCTCTACGAGCGAGGGTGGCTTTTATATACAGGCTTGTCCCTGCTGAGCGCCTGCGTCGGCGAGAATAAAGTCCAGAAATGAATGACGCGTGCGTTGCTGCTGCGCCAGACGTATGAAGGATGTCAAAAATATGAAAAAGAGATCAGTAACTATGAAAATAAGGCTAGGGACTCAATGTAAAAGGTATACTAGTGTCGTGCTGTCGCGGCTAGAGTTGATCGTCGCTGTCCCAAGTTCGAAAGGAGGGAATGAAGTCAACGAGAAGGGTGTCGAATGAGGGGCTGTGAAGGCGGGAAGGTCTTTGATTTGTTTGCAGCTATCTTGCACCGGAGGTCGAGGGTAGAGGCAATGAGCGCAAAGCGATAAAAAAAGATATAAAAAAAGGGAGTGTGAACCGATGATAGACAAGCGTGAGAAACTGTATAGTTGTGGCTTACGACCGTCTAAGCTTTTGTTAGCGGTCCTAGGCCTGGGACAGTCGGCGCGCAGTGTTGACTCGAAGGAGAAGATCAAATACCCCGGACGGCTCAGATCGCGTTGCTAGGCATTATGGAGTGGTCTGCACAAGCGCAGCCGCACTGCCAACCTTACACCAAGTTGCACGGACGAGACTTCTTCTCCAACTTGGACGTCACTGGGGAAAATTTGGAGCGAGGCGCGGTGTACCTTGCATAACCTTGATGGTGTGAGAGACGATAGGGGAGTTATCCCACCCAAAACCAGTACCTGGGCCAATATCGCGTGAGTGCGCAAAGCTGCTGCTGCTGAAAAATAGGTCTTCGGCGCCCCATCGCCATCGCGTCAATATCGACCTCGACCGGGCAAAGTCACTCCCGCCCCCGTCAGATATTTCGCCCATTTCGGCCTCGCGCAAGGGGTGGCAAGGGTACAAACTCTGAAGTTGGGGAAGAAGGAGCAGCAGGTAACGCCAAGTTGCTACCAATACTACTTTCGCCAGATATGTGAAGGAAAGGCGAGTCCAGCCCAGCATAACTATGGCGAGAAGCGGCCGGCGGACGTCCAAAGTCTAGCTGCAGTCTCAGATGTGCAGGTGAACCACTCGCGTTTATGGGCGATTCGAATGCTATTACTGTAGCTGGCCGAGGTCGCGCTGGTGTTGCCGAGACTCCTATACGGGAGGAATAGTGGGATTGGAGAAGAGCGTCGCACTGCCGGAACTCTCGACACACTTATATGGAGATGTAGCTGTGAGATGGAGGGTTTTCGTGTGTGCACGAGCGACTTGGCATCTTCGCGCTTGCTGCGTGACGACACGGATACATTGCTAGAATGCAGTATGCGTTGTCGGGTCTTGGAGGATGCCATAGACGATGAGGATCTGGATGAAGTACGGGAGCGTGTTGTGGGACAGGCGATGCTGGAGGTGGTTGACTTGCGCTTTGCCTTTGTAGCAGTGTGCGCGTGAAATAGTGACTAGACCACATTTGAGCAAGACAAAAAAAAGCTTCCACACGATGTGACTCACATGTGAACCAGTGGTGGCGGCGGTGCTGTCTATCAGCTCTTGGCTTACTAGCCGACTATGAGCCAACCGCTTTGTAATGTGACCTCCAAGAGATATGTCAACGGCTTCTTCCTCGTCGCCCGAGATGGCATCACTCTCCTCCTTGTCTATCCGCAAGCGAGCAAGGGTTACCAACTCGGTACGTAAAAGACCGTCCACCTCCCCATTGGAACGTTCGCCTCGGAGCTTTGGTGCAGGAAGAGGTGCGAGACAACAAGAGGAGCCGTCTCCAGCAGCCCTTGTCACACAAAGTGGAGTCATGCCACGTTTAGGATGAGGAGCGGTGACTGGCAGTGGTGTTGGTTTCCGCTTGACACCGACAGTGCTAGACGATGCCAGAATTTTGCGTGGTGCAGAGGACTTTGTGGCAGGAGTAGACGTAAGTTGTGCGCGGATAGGTGTCGTGCAAGTGGAAGAGGATGGTGGGCGTTGGGGGTCGGGGTGGCGGCATCGTGACTGGCTTGGCTCTGGGGTTAGAGGGTCGTGAGATATCCTTTTGTTTGGGAATGGGAAGAAGGGGCGCCAATTGAGAGGAAGAGGCTTTCTTCGTCCTCGGGGGTATGATAGATTTGCCGGTGGTGATACAAATCTAATCCGAAGTGGTTCTTGAGAAACTCGGTGGAGGATGTGGATGAGCGACGAAATAAGTCATCTGGCTCGATGCCACTGTTGATGGGCTGGGCGTCAAGGTCGGAGAGAGTTAACCAACGCGGCGAAAACACAAGTCACGCTCGGACCGGTCACCGGAGCAGCCGTCGCCACAAGTTGAACGTTGAACTTTTGACAGCATCACGTTCATCGCCTCCTCTCGACCACGACTAATTCTCAAGCTCAATGATCGTCACCTTCGTCCCCATCACCGTCGGCCCTAGTACAACTCCATACATGACCTCCTCGGCACCATTTCCAAGCCATAGAGTTTTCTCAAACATTCCCTTCCATCGATGAGCTTGAGGAGATCGATAGTCGACAAACCAAGCCTCTCAGCAGCCCCCTAGTACCCATCAGGCCATTCACAGCTCTCCTAGTATTGGCTTCAAATCCTTCTCCGTGCTCCTGAAGGGAGCTTAGACCTCGTCCATCAAGCACCTCCATCACTCCTGCCATAGAGGAGTCGACCTGCATCACCCGTAAAGCAGCTACTCGGCATTCGTGGCTCTGGCTTGCAAGGTACAGTACTTATGCTCGACATACGTAACCGCGATGAAATCAATTATGAATTCATTTAGGGTGATGCTGTCGTATGCATTGAGCTGTCAGTGCTCCTCTGTGAAAGTGAGCTCTACTCTTCTTGCAAATTTTCCCGTCACCTGGATGCTAACGGTGCTGCGCGCACGCCCATAGCGCAACAGGTGGACACCCGTGGCTCCCGTACCGGTTAGTACATGGCACTATCAATGCTAGCTCACCGTCCTCAGTGCCTGTAACAGATCCCTCAGCCATGGCCCTCTCAGCGCGCGCACCTATCTCGGCATCTCCTCAGCATCCTTTGCCTCAAGGTGCAGTTTCTCGTCATAGTCACTCCTCGACATGCCCAATTCATATTGTCCCCCTTTAGAAATAAAGAGCAGTCGTGTAGCAATCGGTCGCGACATTGTGCTGCCGGACTCTTTCCATTCATTCTTCTCATTTCCCGCCTCGAACAGAGGCTACAGTGGCGTGGCAGTCTACGCTGACACATGTACAGCGAGTCAGCGACGCCCCGAGGAAGGTCTGTCCGGAGGCCTGCAACCGAAGATTCCTTCAAGTCCGTCGGAGCGCATTTTGGCGTCATACCCCCTTGCACACGAACTCGACCTCGTACCCGATGCCGACGAACAGACCCCAAATGACCTTCTCACTCTGGACCTCGAAGGATGTGCGCTCGTGCTCGACTTTGGCCTGTTTGTGCTCATCAACTTGTACTGTCCGAATGAAGGATCCGATGCGCAATTTTCCTACAAGATGAACTATCATTTGATGTTGCAGGAGCGCTTGCGGAGGTTGATTGCAGCTGGGCAGGAGGTGGTCATTATCGGCGACTTGAACATGTGTGCGGCACCGATTGACCACTGTGATGGGCACCTGCCTAGCAATGCCTCCACCTTCTGGGAGCACCCAGCACGAGCATGGATATGGGACTGGCTGGTACCAAGGGGACCTTTAATTGACGTGCTTAGGCAGTTCTGGCCAGACCACAAGGGAAAGTTTACCTGTAGGAGCGCGATCGCCTTAGCAAGGACCTCGATTTGGCTCACAGCATGATCAAGGCACTCAAGGCAGAGCTCGACAACCTCCAAGTCGGCTATGGACGTGGCAGCGGAAGGCGATAGATGTATCTTCACATCTCGAGACTCAAGAGGGCTGGCAACAGTGGTGGTACAGTACAGTATGTTATAATATTGTCGTACATCCTTAATTCAGTCTTAAATGTCAATGCAAGTCATTAGTATCATCCCTTAATTACATTATTAGTGCTTAATGTGTATTAAGTTGCTGGCTCATCACTTATTGGTATGCTTACCCACCTACTTACTGCAGCCTTACTTGTAATTAAGATTAATTTAAGATCAATTTCAGCAAATGACCTTTCTGAATTCAAGAAAGGTCTATCTTAATGATTTTTTTCTTAACTCAGCTTATAACACTCTTAATGGGACATTAAGACATGTTAAGACACTTTGGGTTTTCCTGATGGGGTTTAAAAAGGATAAAAGATAGATTCTAAACCTTATTGATAAGTGTCCGCAAATTAGCAATGATGTCATGCCGTGGTGCAGACCACTGTGGGTAACCAAAATCATCATCATCTTCTTCATAGTCCATATTGGCAATTGAACTAAGAACTGCCTGTACAGCAAGATTCACAACATGGGGAAAACACCTATTATATATTGTAATAAGCATCGATTATATTGTATAAGAAAGCAACATACCTGATTCGCTGCTTATAAGATGAAAAATTGATGTCCCTAGCATTAAGCAGAAGTTCAAGAGATGAAACCAGTGTGTCATTATTGCTAGCATTGTCAAGTGTTATCCACCCAATCTAATAAAAACATTAGCTATAATTATGGCATAAATAACAACATACCCTTTGAATCTGATAGCGGTCAAAAATATTTAAAAACACCTCCGCAAGATGTTCACCTGTATGTCGGTTGGGTACACAATGGAAAGCAATAAGCTCTGATCGAAGAGAGATGGTGTTACGATGCCCCTGTGATGTGCTTTTAGCTTGATAGCTTATCCAGTGTGCAGTGATAGCCATAAATGGTGTGAGGTTGGAATCAGTCCAACAATCAGCTGTGAATGAAATTTTTCCAGGAGCTTCCTATAATACAAATGAGAAGATAGAATAATAAACTTAATTGTGAATTACCCTCATTTCCTTTCCCAAATTATGTACATGTAAGCCCCAAAGCTCCATGATCTGGCTTCGAATTTTTGTTCAATGTGGAATGTCACAGTCATTGAGCTCAGTATTGAGCATTAACAATATAGAGCAAAGGTGATTCTCGATAACATTGACAGCCTATCACAAATGAAGCACATGAGTAACAAACTATAAATAAACAAAATAGGCAAACCTGATCATCGGCAATAATCCATTTGACAATTGCGTCGAGGAATGTCTTTGGGGTGTATGTTCGATAAACCAGAGATGGACCATCTGTTGTTGTATTGTCTCCATCGGCGCGTCCATGCTTTCGTTCGAATTTGTCGAGCGCCTTCCGCACCTCTGTGCTGTTTGAGGCGATCTCAATGCCAGCCTTCATACACGACATGATCCACACCTCCCAATGTTTGTTGGCAAGGTGTCGACGAAGGGTGGTGGTAGAGCAAGATATGTCATAGTGACCAGGTATAGTTTTCTTACGATGATGGTGCTGTGGTTTATTAGCGTGATTGTGATGGGGTGTCGTGGCTTGGTTGCAATGGCGATGGGGTGTTGTAGTTTGATTACGACTACAATAATGTTAGCGGGAAATGCTTCACAAATAAACAAAAAACATACCTGCAATACTTACAGGACCATGAACCCTTCTCTTTAGAGAAGAAGTCCCTCACGTCCTGAGCTTCTTTACGACTCCGGAGAGGTGCACCAAGCTCCGACTCGAATGAAGTCCATGTGGCACTATCTTGATCATCACCGAAGCCCTGTGATGGGAGATCAACGAAAGGGTTCTCTTCATCGTCATCAATAAGATTAGTGGTGGTGGTGCGAGCGACGGTGGTGGTGGTGGTAGTGGTGGGAGCAATGGTGGTGCGAGCAACAGTGGTGGTGGTGGTGGTGCAAGCAATGGTGGTGCGAGCAACAGTGGTAGGAGCAACAGTGGTGTGAGCAACAGTGGTGGGAGTGACAGTGCTCGGAGCGACAGTGCCCGGAGCGACAGTGCCCGGAGCGACAGTGGTGGGAGCGACAGTGCCTGAAGCGACAGTGGTGGGAGCGACAGTGCCCGAAGCGACAGTGGCAGTGGCAGTGGCGGTGGCGGTGGAGACGGCAGTCGGGATAGCGGTAGGAGTAGCAGCTGCATCGGCAACTGCTCTTGCTTGTCGGCCTTTCCGACCTTGTTGGCACTTTGATGTTGCTAAAAAGAAATATAATCAGCAGTCTGAAACCGAATTATAACTAGAGCTTTACTGTTTGAGTCCAGGTTGATGCCATCAGGATCTGAAGGGACAGCGTTCTTGCCCCTCCCCTTGCCACCGCGTTTGGATTTTACATTTGCCGGTTGGGCTAAATAACAGGCATTGTTCAATAATCAACGGACAAGAACAGATTGGAAAAGACTTACGGTTGGCTTCGAAAGTTGTCTGAAGAGCACCGTTGTCGTGAAGAATATTTTGACGCGTTCGGGGGGGCATAGTGATGACTTCTGATCACCACAAGCATCCGTCTCCCTCTATTCATGCATTCCATGACCTGATCTGCGTGTCAACATTGGGAATGGGGTTGATTTGATTTGAATATAGTGGGCGCACATACGATGTAAATAGAGTAGATCCACACATCGGGTGCCTCATGTCATCCCGCTAAAGGCTGCCCATTGACTTGTGTCGCACTAAACTGCAACATTGAACGCTAAGTCAAAAATGGGAAACCTACATAAAAAAACGGGGGACAAACTGAAGAATGCTTGCCCAACTTGAAGACGCTCGAGGCCCTTGAGAAAGAAATGCAGCCAAGTCCGTCCACACGATGGTACGCTCCAGGGAGGCAAGACCTTCCAGTTTCCAGAGGATGGCCATCACGCGTCGACCGGAGAGCATGTGCCATCTTGAATGCAAAACAAGGTTCCTGGGATGCCGTAGCATCGGTGGAGGGGCCTTGTCACGGGTTGACCCATATCCGTGTCACACATTGGGTGCCTGGCAGGTCACACGTTGAGCGAGCAAATAATGGGCGATCGATACAGATACAACGTCATCCGTGTGGGTGGCCACCTTGCCCTCAATCCCGTCCACGATGGGAGAACGAAAGGCGGAGGAACTTGAAGGAGGAGCGGACCAGGGAGTTCGGGAAGGCCTTTAGGCGGTGGAGGTGTCTCAAATTCGATCTTGGAGGTGCTAAGTGACGGACAAGGAGGCGTGGAAAGCTCGAAGGAGGGTGCTGCATCAATAGGAGTCGCGGCCTGGTGGCGAAGAAGCATCAGAGTCGGGATCCTCAGCAGCAGAGGCAGTACGGATAGGAGAAAATGACTGAAGCTTCTCAGGTGGTGGAATCTCAATCGGCCGTGCGATAGGCGTCGGCACGTCCTGTATATGCGCGTCCTGTATACTGTCATCGCTCCCTGGAAAGATGAAATATGAGGAACTCTTTCGCGATAGAAACTGAGGGGTAGCAAACCTTGTAGAGATGTGGCATCCATGCTTTCAGACTCGGAAGCGAATTCTGGCTCATGTAAATGAATCTTTGGTGGCACTGCACCGTTGGCTTCCGAGAATTCAGTCGTTGCGCGTTTGTGGCCTTTCATGCATCGCCGCTTCGCTTGACTTGTCAATCGATGCACATGGGATGGTGAACGCTCAGGCGAGCTTGTGTCTGGCTCGAAATCAGGGAGCTGAGGGCGATTTCGTGGGAATTGCCAACCAAAGCGAGTTGCTGACCCTGGGGAAGCACTTTTCACATCGGCGCTATTACCAGTAGAGGGTGGTAGGGGAGAGTCTGGGCGAGGGTGACGCGATGGCATACGAAGAGGTTTGTTGTGTGGGTGTCCGTTTGTAGGTTTTGGTTGTGGAGATGTCGACATCGGATAGCGTGACGTTTCGTCATGTTCAGCGCGTTCGGGCGCTTCGGGGGGTGACGCAGAGTGGTGCGATGAGAGGTGTTGCTCAGCTGGCCGTCCTTTCAACAGCCCATTTGCTGGCCGTGTCAACGCTGACCCAGCAGGGGCGCTGGGATCCGGCTCTGAGTTTGTCCGGACACGAGAATGGGACATGGTAGGGTTTGGAGACGTGGCTCAGTTGCGAATATGGGTGTGTGTGAGTCCATTTCTGCTGTCGTAAACCCCAGTTATGTTCGCGCTCATGAATGACCTCTTCATCCTCATCCCTACGCCGGTGAGTTTGGTCAGCAGGGGAAGATGGTCGTGACGAGCCCTCAGAATGCAGCGAGGATTGGCTGGGAGTATGCCGGAGGTGCCTGTCTGAACCATTTGAGTGAGTGCTTTGCATCCGTGGGCGCAAAACAGACGATCCAAGAGTTGGTGAAGTCGGCTGACGATAACGGTGATCCCATCTTGGACGCGATGACCCCCAATTACGCTCATGCTCATGGTTCTCCTCTCCTTCCTCGGTAGCTCGGCTACGGACCGACTCACTGGGTGACGGCGCTCGTGAATCCTCCCGCGAGCGAGGTGCACTATTTGAAGTTGACCTCGACTGGTCCGAGCCACGACGGGGTGAGGGTGAGTGACCAGTGGAGCCCGTGTGAGACAAGGTTCTGGAGCGCGCCGATGGTGGCCTGTTCCACGCCCACTCACGCTCTTGTTGACGTTCCATTTCAATATCATTCATGCGGTCTCGGACTTCACAGAAAAACAGTCAGGTCGGGCTGTCGAGGGTCTGATATTACTCACAATCAGCAATAGAGGAACTCGATCCCGCTAGAGAGGGTGACGTGCTGCTACCACTGTACGTAGGCTCATGCCTCTGGCGCGGAAATTCCTCCGGCAGTGGCAACCCCATAAGAGAATGTGAGGCACGATGGTGATGATAGCTATCTCGACGTTCCGGGGCGTTACGGGCGCTTGACACTGAATGGTCACGGTGCGGTTGGACGTTGATGACGAGGTAGAAGAGGGGCGCTGCCTGTTGCCGATCCTGAGCTCAAACCAGAACCGGAGCCCGAGCCCGAGCCAGTCATGTTGGATGAAGACAAAGGTGTGCCATCAGCGGATGACGCCAGGACATCTGTGCGAGCTATTTTGTATGTATCTTGCAGATGTGGAAGTTTCATGGGGAGGAGAGGTGCAGTAATGATATCGATCGATGGCAAACAACAAAAAAATTGATGAACGACGCCAGGAGTTACAGGACAACCCTATTTTGGAAATTATGAGTCAGCCAGGACGGACCATGGTCCAGACCGTGACTCATGGCTTGCAGACCACAGACCGCTTAGGCGGTCTGGTCCAGTCCAAAATCGGTCCGGTCCGGACGGTCCGCGACTTTTAGACCGGACCGCGGCAACACTAACTGTGGCTGCCCCAGCTCAAAACAGAAGAAAGCAATTTGTAAGCAAACCTTAAACCAAAAAAGAAACTGTGGCTGAGCGGCTAAAAATGGCAGGAGGCAATTTGTAAGCAAAAATCTCACACTGTGGCTGCCCCGGCTCAAAACAGAAGAAAGCAATTTGTAAGCAAACCTCAAAACTGTTATTTAATTATTAACTGGCACTGCAACTCTGGCTGCAACTGCCTAAAATTGTATATTAAAATTAACTGACACTGCACTGCGGCTGCAACTGCCTAAAATTGTTTATTAAATCAATAATTATTAATTATCACTGTCACTTCAACTATCACTGCAACTGCAGCTGAAACTGCCCAAAATGATTTATTAAATTAATAATTGCTACTGACACTTCAACTGTCTACTGTATAAAATCATTTATTAAATCAATAATTACCACTGACATTGCAACTGGCACTGCAACTGCCTAAAATTGTTTATTAAATTAAAAATTGCTTATGTGTTAGCTTTCACTCATTTATACTGCTTTATATTTTTATTTCTGTACTGTAATGGGTAATAGGTGAACTAATAAGACTAAAAAGAGATGGGTAAATTGATAAGATTAAATGGAGATGAATAAACTGATGAGACTGAAAGAAAATAGATGAACTGATAAGGTATTTCAGGGGTAACCCTAGGGTATGATTTGATAAACCCTAACCCGTACCCGCGAACACCATACCCGAACGGTTAAGGGTACGGGTACACCGTTTTGTTTTACGGGTTCAGGCACGACACCGTTTTCCTTCATGGGTTCAGGCACAAAACCGTGCGCGTGTAAGACACCGCGGGTGAGGTACGAAACCGTACAACACCGCGGGTTTTGTATATGAAATGTACTACGAGTTACAACTACTACAGCTAAGTTCTATCTACCCGTGCTCCTTGTAGAGACAGCCACTACCACATCCTCAAAAACGACAAGACCGCAGCGTGCCCATGAGCCAAAACAGAGAAAAGCGCGAATTGAGAGTGGCGAGAGTTTGTTGCGCGTGAAAGGGAGAAGGTGGTGGCCTTGCGAGAACACGCGTTCGACGGTCTTGATGCTGGCTTGATCGTCGGTAGTTGGGTCCTCTACATCACTGATGACTGGAGACGAAACATTGGACAGCGCATGTTTAGCCCGCTTAAGAGGCCGAACGATTGCACCGGTGCCTTTCTTGATACGCTTGATGCCTTGCCCGATTGCCTTTGCACTTGATGTGGCTGCACTGGATATAGAGGAAGTGCGGGAGTGGAGTGATGAACGCGACAACTTCGCAGAAGACTTCGTTGAATTGTTAGGCATCCGCGGACCGTGGGATTATAAAAAAAAAAAATGCTCACCTTTAAGTGGGTGAGCCAGATCTCGATGAATTGCTCCTTTTCGCTAGCCTCGATGAGACCTGACGAAGCCATTGGCGGCCTGAGGCCTGAGAGGTTAGGGTGTGCCTCGTTCTCTTTGCGACGCACGATCAGAGCGGAAGCAAAGATCAGCCACAAGCCACAAGCCACAAGTGAAAACTGTATAGTTTTCCCACGATATTATGTGAGGTCACCAAGCCTTTCTTTGGCAAAAGTCATGTATAAGACATGTATATAATGGTATAGCTGATTCAGTATTCTAATGAGCGTCGAATTCTGCAACACATCCCCAGTTCCCACTGCATAAGGGTCCTATTCCATCAATGAGCCTGTCAGAGCAGCCGAGGCACCGGTTGTAGAGGAGGCGAGTGAGGCGAAGTCGGTGAACAGGCATTCATGCCGCGAGGAAAGCAACAGAAAACACAACACTAAGGATGCTCGTGAGTTGTGAAAAGTGGGATCGTAACAGATCGCGTACCATTGGATCTGAATGCCTTGGTAGGATTAGCTGTCGATGCTGCCCGCATGGGAAGCACCCGAGCCTGTCGGAGCAGCTGAGGCACCAGTTGTAGAGGAGGCGAGTGAGGCGAAGTCGGTGAAAATCTGCGTGCTCTGGTATGTTTGACAGTTCGAGCTGGAGGGTATACGGGGCGTATAGGGAAGCGACCCAATGGAAACAGTTTCGGCAGGTTGAGAGTAAGAGAGTGTTTGCCTGCCTGAAGTGTATACTCCAGGAATATCCATGAGGCCACTATCGCATACTTCGAATGTACCGTTTTGTGCGGCGTTGGACATGTTGTAAGGAAGACCAATGCAATCAAGAGTATGTTGACAATACCCTACAGGATTTGTGCCGTTGGGGTTACAGATCTTCATTCCGACAATGCCCCCGCCTACGAATTTGGTCCAATTGAAGGTATTCACTGGTGTGCAGTACTTGAAGGCCGGTAAAAGTGTCGGCGATGGGAGGGGTACAGATGCAAAAATCAGAAATGTTATTGACGAGTGTGGTAGCCGGATTGTGTCCCGCGGAGAATTTGATTGGGATAAACTTGTTGGGGTAAGGCAGTGTATGGAAAGAAGTTCGAGACCAAGAGATTTGAGGTATAGAGAAAACCATGTACCCGCGCAAACGGGTACGGTATTTCACGGGTACGATAAACCCAAACCCATACCCGTACCCGGGAATACCCGTGACCCGATACTCACAGTGTTACCCATACCCCTGTCACACCTTAATGCCCAAGCACAAGGTCAAAACGAGCATTCCATGTCCGCGTGGGTTTGCGTGCGCGAAAATGGCTTGTATGTGCTCAGGGACAACGTACATCTTTCGATGTACACATCGACCGTGCCATGTGCGTACGTTCGTCCCGTTCCCATTCCCAATGCATGCTTTCTTCCTTCCTCGGCCCCACACCCCCACCGCCATCCACCTTCCTTTTTCTCTCTTCTAGCAATACTCACACCAACACCTGTCGGCTCCCTCGGTGCCCATGCTGACATTTCCCCTTACACCGACCAGTGCCATCCCTCTCAAGGAAGAGCAGCAACGCGATGTGTTTGCTGGTGATCACCAGCGGCTCACCACTGACCCTTCTATCTACACTCCATCATCCGATGGGCGTCTGTTTGGGTTTCTTCCCTACAGGACAGGTATTGCACCCACGTTCTGCCATGACACCATCATCATCGGTCCTCGTCCCCATCCACAGACACCTTCTCAGGCCACGGCGGTGCAGCAACACCAACAACAGCTGGCCCAGCAGCAACAGAGCGCTCGGGATGCCACAGACAACTGGGACACTGATCTCAATGCAGCAGCAGTTGAAGAAGCTGCCCTCGGCGCTGAATGTACCACAAATGCGGACACCTTCCAACGGCAGTTTGCGCACACTTACCACCACCGTTTTAACTGCGCCCCTGGCTTCTCCCCAGTCGTCCCCCACGCTGACAGCTACTAATGGGTCAAACTAGCCCTGTCCCCCCGTCACTTAATGGATCGGAGGAATCACACTCATCCTCCACTCCTGGGGACAACGTTCTCCGGACTTACAAGGATACACTTGCAAACTCTGAACATTCGTACCTTAGCAAAGCGAGAAGTAGGGCACCTGCTTGACAGTGCATTAACGTCCGCTGATCTTTATGGGACAGGTTTCGACTGTACGGATGAAGAAAATGATGAGGCGATTGCGACACTATGGCAACGTGCGTGGGCTGCTCTGCGTGCCAAGGTTGACGAGCAAACAGCGGACACGGCAATCCTCACAAAGTTGCGCACATACTTCGAGGAGCGTTTCTGTTACGATGAGCATGGTGTACCTCCCGTCTGGAAACCGGTCGATGATATTGATGGCACATTCAAAAAAACGAGACTCTGCTACACCGTCTGCTGAAGCAACACCTGCTGGCGTGACCACTGCTTCCCCTATGCCGATAAAGCCAACACAACTGCACGCTGCAATTCACGCAGGCGCACAGCCTTACAGTGCCACAAATTCAGTTGAAGGGTGCGTTTACCAATGGCCAATCGGAGATGCCACCTTACTCACTGCCCAGCATTGGGTGACCTGTTGGTCCTGCACGCAGCGACAGGCTGGGTACTGGAAGATTAGGGAATAGGTGTTAGCAAGCTTAAGGTAGGGTAGGTATCTTTGGTTTGCTTAATTTTACTTACAGCAGTAAGTGTGTCTTAATGAGTTTTTATGACTTGATTACCTTAAAATCACTTTGATGTTAAAAAGATTAAGTCAAACTAAGAGTTCTTAGTACTCTTAATTGTCTTAATGCAGATTTAAGAAACATAAGTGCACCTAAGTAGACTTAAGTAAATTGACGTTTTCCTGATGCAGGGCAGGTTGTGAAACTGGCAGCATGCATCTCTTTTTTACCCCTTTCATTGTACATTCTGTCCTTTTCTTTTCTTACCCATCCAAAACGACACACATCATGCATACTTATGTTTTCTGAAACAGGGGAGGGTGTGCAGGTGGCAGTACACATGTCTTTCTTTCCCCTCTTATTGTATGTTCTGATTTTAATAAGGGCATATTTTTACAACTGTTGGGTGAAATTATACAAATAAGACAGCATGTAACCGGCTCCTGGGACGAGGCTAGCTTGTACGCCTCGTGGACCGGGGTAAGTTCCTGAACCGGGCTAGTACTGTATGGATTGATCGGATCACTTGTCATTGATGCGTGTAGTGCCTCGTTGTGATGTGGGTGGACAGATGGCCAGCATCGTGTTGTTTTAGATTGCTGTGCCCCTCGTGCTGGTTGATAATACTTTGTACGCGTTTGTAGTCTCCTTAGGGTATTTAAGGACGACCAACTTGGCCAGGTAGCGGCAAGTTGAGTCTCTTGTCTAAATAACAAAAGTCTCTTCTCTTCCTATTCACAGCGGGGTCTTATCGACGTACTGATAAGGCGGGAACCCGCTACTCTTCAGTCCACTAGGTCACTGCAACGACTTAGCTTATGACCCAGCGTCCTATTAAACACACGGCCGCTCTACCCAAGTACGCCTTCTGCCAGGAGGTATTCCCCGATCTAGTGCACAAGGGAGAACGCTGCACGTGCTTCGACACGCCCAAGACAACAGAAGAACCAACTACTACAGACACAACGGAGCTCTAATCGCCTCGTCCATACCGGCGGTGACATTAGACTCAACTTTCTCAAAACTACGGCTAGCAGCAGCAAAGACAGCGTAGACATCAACCACCCAGAACATCTCACAAAAGAACAGCTACTCACCACAAGACCCAACTCGAGAATCAGAAGACTCGAAGCGTACGAATCAGCCAACAAGAAAGGGAAAGCCATCCAACTATTCTGCAGAAACAGCGACCTAGAGATCAAAGACGCTGGACCAGTGACCCTACACAACGGAGTGTGGCATCGCATCCTACCAGGAGCGACTAGGAAAGACTTCGTACTCGGAAAACCCGAACCCAGCATACATAACTTCGACATCAGCATCGAAACTAGCGACGCAACCACCCCGAGCATAGTGGTAGAAGAACCAGTCAAAGAGAAAGGACCGGCCAGAGAGAAACCGAGCAGAGACTCCTCAGACGACGAGGACAATCAAATAGACGAACAAATTCGTCGAAGCCCAATCCAGAAAAACACATCTTTCGCACAAGTAGTGGCGACAAAGCAGAAACCCCGAACCGTGCAAACCACCCTAAAACAACCCCAACCGACAACTGCAATGGCCACCCAAACCACCACCCAAGCTACCACCACTGCCACCACTGCGACGAACGCCGCCCAAGCCAATGTCACCAAAGCTTTTCAGAAAGCCCTCCAACGCGCCCCCCCACCTGGAGGAGGCGGTGGAGGAGGTGGTGGAGGAGGCGGCGGAGGAGCAGGACTGAACCCACTCCAACCAGTGGCCGTGGCACAAGATGTGCGAGCAATGGGCAAACTCCTGGAGACGTTCGATGGCGACAGGACCAAAGCCGACGACTTCATCGAGGAAGTAAAAGGATACCTGCGCCTCAACGCAGATGTAAGCGGCTTCAACTCCCCCATGAAGAAAATCGCCTTCACCCTTACCCACATGAAAGGAGAAGACGTCACGGGATGGACCAGAGATATAGGAGCCATGCTCGATGCACTAGACCCCATCACCGACAACGTTCCCCTGTTGTGGGAACAATTCCTGACCGAATTCGCAGCCCAATACCTCGACTCGGCCAAGGAAGACCAAGCCCGCACCGCCCTGCAAAACCTAGCCATGAAACCAGGCGAGATAGATCTATACATATCAAAGTTTGAGGAACTAGCCCGCAGGGCTGGCTACACCGCGGGAGACAACGCAACGACCCGACTCTTCTTGCTCGGTCTCACCCCTAAAACGATGACGGATGTCATGGCTAGTCCACCGGTAAGGGGATACGAAGCCATAAAACAAAGAGCCATCGAAAGCACCATCGCCCAGAGGACCATCCGCGACCTACTCGCGATACGACAAGACCCAGCCAAAGCAGACAATAGGGCGAGCTTCCCCTTCCAACAAAACAGGGGACAACGACGCCCCTTCTTTCAAAAGCCAGCAAACCCACAACCATATCGGCAACCATACCACTCGTCGAACGCCCCGAGATGGATGAACAATCAAGCCGTACCAATGGACCTCAGTAGGTCGAGGGCACCTAACGCCTACCAACAAAGAGGAGGGCAATCGCAAGCACGAGGAAGAAACAACTGGCGCTCCAGAGCCAACGTCGCCAACTTCCCCCCAAAGAACACCAGCAACGCCTGCTTTAACTGCGGAGAAATAGGACATTTCGCCCGAGCTTGCCCAAGTAGAGGGAAGGCGAGAGCAAACCTCATCGACTTCGATCCAAACGAAGAAACTGTCTACGAAGGAAGTACTCCCGAAATAGACAGAGTTGCCTTCCTCAAAGCAGAAATCAATGCGATGACCTTCGACGAGAAACAACAGCTGGCAAAGGAAGTAGGAGAGGAGAGTCCACAGGATTTTCCCACAGCTTAATCAGGTCGGCACTGATTAAGCAAGGAAGCGATAGCAATAGCAATGTATATATATCAGCACGAAAATCAATGACAGTCCGATGCTACATCCATTCGATCGCAAAAAGAGCCGAAACGATCGCCCTGGTCGACTCCGGGGCAACAGAAAACTTCATGAACCTTACCTATGCCAGATGGTTGAAACTGCCGATCAAACAGTTAGCAAGGCCACGAAAGCTATTCAACGTCGACGGAACGGAAAACCGAAACGGAGAAGTCAAATTCTACACCGACCTGCAAGTACAAACCGGGTCAACGCGGACCCAACTGAGATTCTTTCTCTCCGATCTAGGCAACCACAAGGCGATCCTAGGATATTCGTGGTTCGCAGCGGCCCAACCAAAGATAGATTGGAGGAAGGGTTGGATCGACCACACCCAACTACCGATCATCCTACGAGCCCACAATGCCAAGAAAGCAGTCTTTGTACCAAGAAACCGAAACATTCCCCGAAAACCTGACCAAGACCGATACTACATAGGTCGCGTCACAGTACACCCGGCCCAACCAAACGAAAACCCACCACACGCCATTCCGGCCGAATACGAACGACACAAAAAGGTGTTCAGCGAGGAACAGTCGCAACGGCTACCCAAGCACACCGTATGGGACCACGCGATCGAACTACTACCCAACGCCCCTGCAACGCTCCCCGCAAGACTCCTCCCCCTCAACCAAGCCGAACGAGAAGAAATGCACAAGTTTGTGGCCGAACACCTAAAAAGAGGGACCATACAAGAATCGTGGAGCCCCTACGCCGCCAATTTCTTCTTCGTCAAAAAGAAAGACAAGAAGCTACGCCCGGTACAGGACTACCGCCCGATTAACAAATGGACCGTGAAAAACAGAAACATCTCCCCCCTGATTCCCCAAACTATCGACCGCCTTAGCGGATGTACTCTATTCACCAAATTCGATGTAAGGTGGGGGTACAACAACATCTGCATCAAAGAGGGGGACGAGTGGAAAGCGGCCTTCCTTACTAGCGAAGGGCTGTTCGAACCGACCGTCATGTTCTTCGGTCTCACTAACTCACCAGCTACCTTCCAGATGATGATGAACACCATCTTCCGAAGAGAAGTAGCACAGGGATGGCTATCAGTGTACATGGACGATATTGCCATCCACACTAAACCAAGGGAAGGCAAAACCGAAAAACAACATCGACAGAGACACACGGATTACACGCACCTCGTCCTTGACAAACTCGAAGAAAACGACCTATACCTGAAGCCGGAGAAATGCGACTTCGCAAAAGACGAGATCGACTACCTAGGAGTAATCGTCGGAAGGAATAAAATACGCATGGACCCCACAAAACTCAAAGGGGTTGCAGACTGGACAGTTCCCCGCACCCCGACCGAAGTACGACAATTCCTAGGTTTCACCAGCTATTACCGATACTTTGTCCCAAACTACTCGAAAATCGCCCGTCCACTATTAGACCTCACAAAGAAAACCACCGACTGGCACTGGGGAGAAAGCCAGCACCGAGCGTTCGAGGAACTTAAGTCCAAAATGTGCTGCAGCCCGGTGCTTACACAACCCGACTTCAACAAGCGATTCTACCTTCAAACAGATGCCTCCGCATACGGCGTGGGCGCCGTACTCTCGCAAAGGGGAGAAACTTCACCAACGCTAGCCAAACGCACAAAACCAGTCACGCACCCAGTCGCCTACTACTCCGCAACGTTCATCCCAGCGGAACGAAACTACGACATTTACGAGAGGGAGCTGCTAGCCGTGATGAAATCCCTCGCACATTGGCGACCATACCTGGGCTGGACAAAAGAACCGTTCACCATCCTAACCGACCA
Source organism: Russula emetica (assembly GCA_015178925.1). Lineage (NCBI taxonomy): Eukaryota > Fungi > Basidiomycota > Agaricomycetes > Russulales > Russulaceae > Russula > Russula emetica. The sequence continues at coordinate 141,201 of WHVC01000044.1, read as the reverse complement.
CGCCAACCTCCAGTACTGGAAGTCACCCCGAAACCTGAACAGACGAACGGCACGATGGCACACGGACCTCCAAGAGTACGACTACGAAATACAACACGTACCAGGGAAGGACAACGTCCCGGCCGACGCGCTGTCACGACCACCAGGCCTAGACCAGGGTAAAGACGACAACCAAGGAATCACTGTACTCCCGCCATCGAAATTCATAAATCGATCGAACTTGGAGACGACACCATTCCCCGAAGAGAGAAAGAGAATGGCCATGATCCTCGCTCACGACCACGCCACCGCAGGACACCCAGGAAGAGACGAAACAATAAGACGAGCGAGGCAGGGACCACGATGGCCGGGTATGAACCAGTGGATCGCCAACTACGTCAAAGGATGCGCAACCTGCCAACAAAATAAGATCATAACTCACAAAAAGAAGATTCCCCTATTCCGCATAACGACTGACGAACAAACCCTTCCCTTCCAACAGGTAGCAATGGACCTCATCACGGGACTCCCGATGCACAAGGGAAAGGATGCCATCCTCACCATCGTTGACCACGGATGCTCGCGAGCGGCCATCTTCCTCCCGTGCTCCACAACGATAACGGGGTTAGGGATAGCCCAATTATACCTGGACAACGTCTATAGATGGTTCGGACTTCCCACCAAGGTCATCAGCGATAGGGACCCACGTTTCACCTCCCACTTTGGCCGAGAACTTGCGAAAAAGCTGACCACCCAACAGAACCTATCGACGGCCTTTCACCCACAAACAGATGGGATTTCCGAAAGGAAAAACCAGTGGGTAGAACAATACCTCCGACTCGTGACTTCATCGGCCCCCGAAGACTGGACCCACTGGCTAACAATAGCGTCGGCAGTACACAACAACCGGAGGAACGAAACGACTGGCCTATTGCCCAATCAAATCCTTCTGGGGTACGAACCAGAACTGTTCCCAGCGGAAACGCCCCCATCAAAGAACGAGGCCGCTGAAAACCGAATCTCCGTCATGAACGAAAGACGGACCCAGGCCATCGATGCCATCAACAGAGTCGCAAAAGGAAAATCAGTGATCCCGTCACAATACAAAATCGGAGAAGAAGTCTGGCTCAAGGCAACCCACCTGAAAGTCCGGCATCAAAAGACCAAACTGGCCCCAAAACGGTATGGACCCTTCAGGGTCATCAAAGAAGTCTCACCGGTGGCGTACAAACTGAAACTCCCCATCTCATGGAACATCCACGACGTGTTCCATGCATCCTTGTTATCGCCCTATCATGAGACGGCCGCCCACGGGCCCAACTTCTCCCGACCATCACCAGACCTTATCAACAGAGAAGAGGAATTCGAGGTAGAACGTATCGAGAGTCATCGGCAATATGGGCACACCAAGCGTCTCCAGTATTTGATCAAATGGAAGGGATACCCCGACCACGACAACACATGGGAACCTGCTGACCAGGTCCACGCGGAAGACCTGATTAAAGAGTACCACCAGAGACGCCCAACCAAAAAGATAAAAGGGCGACGGGGGACACTGGAACCACCATCCTCTTCATCCTGGCTCCTCGGCCAATCAACCAACCCCTTCTCGAGTACTTCCGCGACGACAAGGAGGACTCCCGACCACTCCAGCAAGTCATACTCCTACATCTACAGTTCCACATCGTCCCCCGCCTATCAAAGAAGCCTCTCATCGAACGACTCCACTGCGCCGTCACCAGGAACAAGAAGCCCGCCTACTCCGAATTCGCCCCCGGACAACCCTATCGCCACTTCGTCTATCTATACACCAACAAGCTCCCCCAAAGCCACATCCTCCTACACTCCAGCTTCTGCCGCGACCAGTACTGCATATTCCACGGGTGAGTCATGTCCGACGCCTCCAACAGCCCCTCCGTCTGCTCGCCCAAGGGGACACCACCCCCGATGGCACCACCCCTCTCGCCATCTACCGCCGCCGTCGGCCTCCAACTCGAACCAAATGACCCCAACGCCCTCATGCACATCGCCCAAGGACTCCTGGCCACCATCCGAAAAAGGGAAGCCGACTACCGCGCCGAGTCCGACAACTGGTGCGAACAGATGGCGACACAGAAGATCCACTTCGAGGAGGCACTGGCTCGCGCTCAGCCAAGGGAGGACGCGCCAGAAGGGTACGTACTCAACATCAAGGAGAGGGCCCCCAACTTCGTCATCCCCATCCAAGATGGGTACTACCAGCCCGCATGGTGGGTCAAACAGCTCCCCGATGGTAGGGTCGCGGGGCTCCCCAAAAGCCACTCCCCTGGCGAGACCCCCTACATTGCTGAGGTATACGCCGAGTGCGACGGCGATGACGAGGAGGACAATATCATCCTTCCCTTACCTCCCTGGCTACTCGCCCTCCTCAAGGGCAGTTCCAGCATCTACAGCATGCTCGTCCAGGAGGTTCGGAACACCGGGGACTGGCCCCTCCAAGCTGAAGTCGCACGCTTCAGGGAGCTCGAGATCTCGCTCCTTGACGTCAAGCTCCGCATCGACCACCTCCAAGCTGAGCAACGAGGCATGCGAGAGGCTCAAGAGGCGTCCAGGACGCGCCTCAAGCTGGGTCGGCTGGACTGGAGGGCAAGTAACCTTCGGATGGTGGGAGTTCCCGACACACGCGGCCGCTCGTTCAAACCAAGGAGGACGGCACAGTTCAGGGGGAACATGGGCTAGATGCGGACATCTAGTCTAGGTAGGGAGGTGATGTAACCGGCTCCTGGGACGAGGCTAGCTTGTACGCCTCGTGGACCGGGGTAAGTTCCTGAACCGGGCTAGTACTGTATGGATTGATCGGATCACTTGTCATTGATGCGTGTAGTGCCTCGTTGTGATGTGGGTGGACAGATGGCCAGCATCGTGTTGTTTTAGATTGCTGTGCCCCTCGTGCTGGTTGATAATACTTTGTACGCGTTTGTAGTCTCCTTAGGGTATTTAAGGACGACCAACTTGGCCAGGTAGCGGCAAGTTGAGTCTCTTGTCTAAATAACAAAAGTCTCTTCTCTTCCTATTCACAGCGGGGTCTTATCGACGTACTGATAAGGCGGGAACCCGCTACTCTTCAGTCCACTAGGTCACTGCAACGACTTAGCTTATGACCCAGCGTCCTATTAAACACACGGCCGCTCTACCCAAGTACGCCTTCTGCCAGGAGGTATTCCCCGATCTAGTGCACAAGGGAGAACGCTGCACGTGCTTCGACACGCCCAAGACAACAGAAGAACCAACTACTACAGACACAACGGAGCTCTAATCGTCTCGTCCATACCGGCGGTGACACAGCATTAGACAGCTAAAAGCAAGTATTTTATTCAACACTACTAATAATAAGCAGCAGGGGTTTGGGGGCGCAGCCCCCAACAAGCTGTGGCCTAGGCCAAAGGTACAGGGAGTGAGCTTGCGAGCGACCTGTGCCGTAGGCACGGCTAACAGCTTGTCCCCTACTATAAAGCAGGGTTGCTCGAAAAGGAAGGTGGGGGAGCATGGTGATTGGAGGAAAAGTGCCCGGAAAGGAATGGGCGCTGTCCAAGAATGGAAGGGCGTGGGAGAGCTGTGAGGGCGTGGGAGAGCTGTGTTGGGGGACATTATAATCCATGGTTCGCCGAAATGGAAGGGCTGTCCGAGAATGGAAGGGGAAATTTATGTCAGCATTGGTCAGCGCGCCAGCGCTGACTGGCATGCGTCCCAGGCCGATAGGCTGGGCACCTGCTCAAAAGGAAAGGTAACGATTTGTAAGTGGCTGCCCCAGCTCAAAATGGAAGGAAACGATTTGTAAGCGTCCTGGGCCAATATGGGCACAAATGGAAGGTAACAATTTGTAAGCAAAAACGCGCACCGGCTGTGGCTGCCCCGGCTCAAAATGAAAGGAGGAAATTTGTAAGCAAAAAACTCGCACTCTCGAGTCTCGACTCTTGCCTGCTGCCGGCTCAAAATGGAAAGAGGCGATTTGTAAGCAAAAACTCGCACTGCCTACTGTGCTCAAAATGGAAGGAGGCAGTTTGTAAGCAAGAAACTGTGGCTGCCCTGGCTCAAAACGGAAGAAAGCAATTTGTAAGCAACCTCGAACCAAAAAAGAAACTGTGGCTGAGCGGCTCAAAATGGCAGGAGGCAATTTGTAAGCAAAAAACTCGCACGGCTGCCCCGGCTCAAAACGGAAGAAAGAAATTTGTAAGCAAACCTCGAACCAAAAAAGAAACTGTGGCTGAGCAGCTCAAAATGGCAGGAGGGAATTTGTAAGCAAAAATCTCGCACTCCCTTGCCACTGCCTGTGGCTGCCCCAGCTCAAAATGGAAGGAAGCGATATGTAAGCAAAAACTCGCACTGCACTGTGGCTGCCCGGCTCGAGATGGAAGGAGGCTATTTGTAAGCAAAAACTCGCACTCCGGCCATGCTGCAGCTCAAAGATTGCCTAGCCCATTGCCCTTTGCCCTTTCCCTTCTTGCCTTTCCCCTTCCACTGTACCCCTTCAACTGTTGCTTTCGTATTTCCTCTGCCTCTCTCTTGCACTTTTAAGTGTGTTACAGCCTCCACAAAACATCTGTTTGTACATCTTTCAAATGCTGCTTTAATCTGACTAATAAATATGTTATTTTCTTTTTTTAATTTATTTTTTGGTTTTTAAATTCGAAAAAAATACATTAAAATTCAAAACAATTGATTAAAATACAAAATAATTCATTATAATTCGAAAAAATTCATTAAAATTCGAAAAAAAAATCTGAAAAAATTTATTAAAATTGGTAAAAATAATTAAACCATACCTATTGCAGCTGTCACTCCAGCCACTTTACAACTGCTACTGCAATTGCTTTGTTTCACTGTTCTATACACACTGTATGTCATTTATTGCTTTTTTCTTCTCAGTTTTAATCTGATTTGCCTTTTTTTTCAGTACCTTTTTTTGGAGGGTGCTAAATCAAGCCTTTAGCTGCCAGTCTGGTGAGGTACACTTCTTTTTGAGACCTTCAGGAATTTGGAGAGCCTTTTGGTTCTGTGTTCAAAGTGACGCTTCGTGAAGTCCTACTTCCCTGGGTTCTCTGTGAAAGCAGAGTGTTTCCCAGTTGCGATCCTCTTAAGTCACTCTTAAGACTGGGACCTCTCACTTGGCGCAGTGAATCTGCAGGGAGATTGGGTTGGTGGGGTGGTTTTTACCACAACTAAGTTACCTCCCCTTCCTTTATTGGAAGTTGCTCCATTTCAACTGCCACTGCTACCACTGTATCACACTTTCCTGTAAGGTTTTGAATTGTTGTGCTCCTTGCTTAGCTTTGGCAACACTCTTAGCTTGATCTTAGTTCCCCCCCTTCCTTTCCTCCCCCTTTTATTGCTGCTGCTTCTCTTATGCCTTCCACACCACCACCACCACCACCAGCTTTTCCTTCTGCCACTTCTCCTGCCACATCACCTCAGCTTCACCAACAGGCCGTTCGACGTCAGAAGCGTCAACAGCATCTTATGGCATCTCCTGAGCTGCGTAGGGTCCCCTCTGCTTCCACAATTCCTATGGCACCTCCACCTCTTCCACCATCACCACCACGTCCTGTTTCAGTGCCTATCACTTTTAATGGGCGATCTTTTGCTCACTTGCCTCCTGATATTGTGGAGCGCATGACAAGTCTGCAGCCACTCCCCACCACATCTAGACGACAGCGTAGAGTTCCTGTAAGTTTTTTATTCTTCTTCTCTAATAATTTACTTAGCTAAATGTCATCATATATAGGCTCCTCCCCCTCTTGCATTAGCTCCTGCCTTTGCATCTTTTGCTACTGCTTTTAACCCTCCACCTGTAGCATCTTCCTCTTCCTCTACTTTGCCTGTCCCTGGTCCTCCACTTCCCCTTTCTCACCCTTTCATTGCTTCAGCCGTTGCTTCTGGATCTGCTCTTGGTTCTGGCTCTCTGGCTCTTGGTCCTGCCTTTGTTCCCACCTTTTCCCTTCCCCCTCCCCCTTTCCCCCTTGCCTCTTCTTCTCGACAAACATTAGATACTGCTCAATTAAATGCACTGTATGTACCTCATCCTATTCAAAGACGTAGAGGTCGTCCTTCTGTAAGTGGTATTTATTTATTATTTAAATATTGTATTAACATTACTTTTAAATAATTAGAATGTCCCACCTCCTATTCCTGCTCCAGCCCTTCTTCCTGCTTCCTCTATCCTTCCACCTGTCCCTGCCCCTCTTCCTGCCCCTGCCCCTGCCCTTCCTCCTGTTCCTGTTCCTGCTTTTGCTCCTGTTTTTGCTCCTGCCCATCTCCATGCTCTTGCCCCTGCCTCTATTCTTGCTCCTGCTCCTGTCTTTGCCCCTGCCCCTGTTCTTGCCCCTGCTCCTGTTCTTGCCCCTGCCTCTGTTCTTGCCCCTGCCCCTGTTTTTGCTCCTGCCCCTATTCTTGCCCCTGCCCCTGTAAGCATTTCTTTTTACCCTTTCTTAAAATCCCTTTTGTTGATTATTATCTTTAGCCACCTTTATTTGATCATGTCTTGGATTTTCCTGTGCCTGATCCAATTCATGTTGGGACTCCTGTAAGCAATTTTTGGGTGCTCTTTCTTAAATTATTTTTATTGACTATTGTATTCAGCCACCTTTATATGACCATATTCTTGATCTACATTTTGCTCCTGCCCATCCTCCTGCTCTTGCTCCTGCTCCAATCCTTGGCCCTGTTCCTGCTCCTTCCCCCTCTCCAGAGCCTGTTCCTCCAACTCCTGTAAGCATTTCTTTTTATTCTTTCTTAACATTCCTTTTGCTAATTATTATATTTAGCCACCCCTATTTCATGTCTTACATTTTCCCATTGCGCGCCGTCCCTTTGATCCTGCTTGGGAGGTTCACACCCTTGGAGACATGAATATTCAATGTCCTTTTTGCCATGCCCTTCATTGGGCCGATGAGAAACTTGCCAGCTCCACTATCAATACTCCCAAGTTTGGCATGTGTTGTTATCAGGGCAAAGTCTCCATTCCTGCCCTTCAGAACATCCCCCCTGATCTTTATGACCTCTTTGCTGGCAATTATCCTAACAGCACCATTTTTCATTGCGACATTCTTTATTACAACAATGCTCTGGCTATGACTTCTACTGGCAAGACAACAGAACATGCTCTCAATCGAGGTGGTCGAGGTCCTTACTCCTATGTCTTGCGTGGAGAGCTTATCCATCAGGCTGGCTCTATTCTTCCTATGGAAAATAGACCAGTTGCATACTCCCAGCTCTACATTCATGATACAGAGCATGAGGCACAGAATAGGATGCAAAATCACCAAAGGTTTCCAGGGAACACTCCTCTAAATCTTCACATCTTGAACTTGCTTCAGGGCATTTTACATTAGCATCACCCTGCCATTGGCCTTTATCAGCAAGCACTTGAGATGACCATTAATATGCCTCCTGAACAGCAATTCACTGTCTCACTTCACTTTGATCCAAGTTTTGACAGGAGAACCTATAATCTTCCTTATCCTAATGTGAGGGAGATTGCTGTCATGGTTATTAATGATGCAGAGCGCCCAACTGGCCCCCAGGACATTATTATTTATGAAAGGAACAACCCTCACAATATTACAAGAATCTCTGATTCCCACCCCCTTTACCCTTCATTGCGCTATGTCCTTCTTTTCCCAACTGGACAGATGGGTTGGCACCCCTGGATTCCCTACATTCAAACAGAGGATGGCGAAGCCCCTGAAGGGAGGAGATTTCTCTCTTTGGAGCAATATTTGCAATATCGCTTCTTTATTCGCCCTTCCCATGTTGAGTCCAACCACCTCTTTATTGCTGGCAAGCTCTTTCAGGTTTATGTCTGTGAGGCTTGGGCAATTGCTGAGCAGAAGCGTCTTGAACAAATTGCTGCCATTCAGGACAATCTTAGGGTGGAGCTTTATCAGGGCTTGGCAGATGCCATTGTGGCAAATGTGGATGTCAACCTCAATGATTTGGGCAGGAGGACCATTCTTCCTTCAGCTTTTTCTGGTGGCACACGTTACATGCAGCAGCTCTGTCAGGATGCCTTGGCCATCAACAGATATTTTGGAGGTGGAGATCTTTTTATCACCATGACTGCCAATCCTGCTTGGCCAGAGATCAAGGATGCCCTCCTTTATAATCAGACTGCTTCTAACCGTCCTGATATAACCACACGTGTCTTTCATGCCAAGCTTCACTCCCTCATCAAAGACATCAAAACAGGCATCTTTGGGGACATTGCAGGCTTCCTTTACACCATTGAGTTTCAGAAGAGGGGCCTGCCACATGCTCATATCATTGTCTTTCTTAAGCCTCATGCCAAGTTGCACACTCCAGAGCAGGTTGATGGTCTCATGTCCTCTGAGCTTCCTATGGACAACCCTGAGTTGCTTGAGCTTATCAAGAAGTTCATGATTCATGGCCCCTGTGGAGAGCAAAACAATAAGTTACCTTGCATGATAAACAATGCATGTAGCAAAGGATTTCCCAAGCCCTTCAATGAGCACACCTCCATCACTGAAGACTCTTATGCCAGAACCAGATGTCTTGACACTGGCCAATCAGTTCAAACAGGCGATAATGGCAGATATAGGGTTGACAATAGATGGGTTGTCTGTCACAGCAAGTACCTCATTTGGAAGTACAGGTGCCACATCAATGTGGAGTCAATTTCTTCAGTCAAGGCAGTAAAGTACATTTTCAAGTATGTGTACAAGGGCCATGACCGCACCACCATGAGGTTTGGCACTGCCCAAAATGAGATCAGGCTCTACTTGGATGCGCGCTATGTTGGCAGCTGTGAGGCCAACTGGAGGCTTTACTTTTTTGAAGTCCAAGATCATGAGCCCAGTATTTTGCGCCTGGCAGTTCATCTTCCCCAGCAGCAGGCTGTTGTTATCCATCCCAACAGGGATACTCTTCAGGAGGCACTTGAGCGGCATGAGAATAGGGACACCACTCTCACTGGATGGTTCAAAGCCAATGCTCTTCATCAGGATGGTGTCATCAATAATACCCTCTATCAGGACTTTCCTAACAAGATGGTCTGGAACAAAGTTAGACATGTTTGGACTGTCAGGCAGCAGAGCTTTCAAATAGGCAGAATGTATTATGCCCATCCCTCTGCTGGAGAGCGCTTCTATCTGCGTCTCCTTCTCACTGTTGTCACTGGTGCAACTTCTTATGAAGATCTGCGTACCCATCAAGGTGTCCTCTATCCCAACTTTAGAGAGGCCTGCATTGCCTATGGCCTTACTGAAGATGACAATGAGTGGCATCAATGTCTTGAAGAAGCAAAGCACATGGCAGTGGGACGTCAGATGCGCCACCTTTTTGTCACCATTTTAAAGGACTGCAATCCTTCCAATCCAAGAGCTTTATGGGACACTTTTTGGCAAGACATCTGTGATGACCTTAACCGTCATGCTGTCTTTCTAAATAGGGATGAAGAGCCATCAGAAGAGGAGATACAAGATTATGGTCTTTATCTTATTGACCAGCTTCTTATCCAGTCTGGGAAGAGCCTTCAAAATTGGGACTCTTTGCCACAAGTTGTGGGAGATTGGGGCACCCTTCTTCAAAACCTCAATCCCCTTATTGTGGAGCAAAGGGACTATGATCTACTGGAGCAGGTTGACCTTGCTGAACAGCACATTGCCAATCTCAACCCTGATCAGCACTCTGCCTTTGACAAGATCACTTCTGCCATCACCAACTCAACAGGAGAGATCTTTTTCCTGTATGGTCCTGGAGGCACTGGCAAGACCTATCTTTACAACACCCTTTGCTATCACTTGCGCTCACAAGCCAAGATTGTCCTTTGTGTTGCCTCCTCTGGCATTGCTGCTCTTCTCCTCAAGGGTGGTCGCACTGCACATTCCAGGTTCAAGATCCCTGTCCCCTGTCATCAGTCCTCTATTTGCAACATTCCCAAGAACTCTCAGTTGGCTGATTTAATCCGCCTGACTGACTTGGTTATATGGGATGAGGCACCCATGCAGAACAAGCATATTATGGAGGCAGTTGATCGCTCCTTTAGGGATTTGCGCGACTCTGACAGGCCTTTTGGTGGACTTTGTGTTGTTTTTGGTGGAGACTTTCAGCAAATCTTGCCAGTCATTCTCAAGGGCTCCAGAGCAGCAGTTGTGTCTGCCTGCCTACAAAGGTCCCACCTATGGCATCATATCAAGGTTATTCACCTTCATTAGAACATGCGTCTCAACACCCATATTGAAGAGGAGGCCAACTTTGCAAGGTGGCAACTGGAAGTGGGCCATGGCCAACACACAGATGAAAACCTCACCATCTCTCTTCCTGACCACTTTTGCTGCCCAGACAACTCTGTGGATTCCCTCATTGACACCATTTACCCCAACATTCACATTCCTGACCAGGCAGATCAATACTTCTCTGAGCGCATTATTCTCTCCAGCATGAACAAGACAGTCAATAGTCTTAACAAGACTGCATCAGGAAAAACCTCCCAAGCATATTTGGAGATATATCCTCAAATATGGGAAAATATGTCAAATATGCTGGTTTGTCAAATTTGTCAAATTCGGAAGGTCCAATTTTAAGTTTCCTCAAATATGGCTAAAGTTTCTCAATTTTCGTCAAATATTCCAAAAATTTCCAAACGTTTGATGCCATTTCCCATTTTTTCATTCAGTTCAATGCTTCACAATTAGTTATCAATCAACCACAATTATCATTTACTAGCGGTGACCCGTGCTTCGCACGGGCACAGCTAGTTAGTAGTTTGTGTTATAGTCACAGTGAGACAAAACCGGTGTGAGAGAGGATGCGTGCGTTGTACAGGGAGTGATTAAATTTGTGTAGACATTAATGATACATTGTATAGAATTAGAGAGGCGTACTTGGCAAGACGAAATCTCGCTGAGCCGCTCCCTATCCACTTTTTCATCCAGCTGAAGTGAAACTGTGAAGCATGCGTGCACCAAAAGCATAAGCCTCAGATTCAGGGGGATATCGCGTACATGGCCGATATCCGATGTTTGGAGACGATGGTAGGTGAGGGGTCAGTAGTGAAGGCCAGCCAGCCAGACAACGAAATACGTGCGTTGAGAGATGGCTTAGTTAGCGTAACGCACAGTGCTGCAGATCACAGAGCGATTCTTTCAGCTTGTGCAGTCGGCGTTTAATCGAGCCTTGAGCGAAACCGCGTTTGAGTCTGGGTGAGAACAAAAGTGAAGGTGAAGGAAGGATCAGTTTTTAGGAATGCGAAAGTACCTGTTGAAGAAATGGCTCGGCCTGGCGAGCAACCTGCAAGACAGTTCGCTGCGAACAGATTTAGCTATGCCTCGGTGTTTTCGGGAGTCCTTCGGAGTAGTGTGGGCGCCTCGTATAAAAACCGTTATCTGCGAGGACGCGCATTCCCTATACATGTTATATTTAGGATCGAAGCTGTACGCGCTGGGAAGAAAGGAGAATACAGAAACCTGTATAGGAAAGGGGTATACGTTGAGGCGAGATATGTGAGCACCGGATATTGAATGATTGGTATGCACGACTCAATGAGTCAATGTCCAAGTAGGGTCCGAGTCCAAAACCCATCGAAATCCCCCCGCAAATACCATCTTGGCAGAGTGAACCAGTTCCACGTCGCGGCAAGGGAAGGGATGAGTCTCTACCGGTTAGGCTGTAGAGAATGTCAAAAGTGAAATGCTGTGTGACGATGATTGATGAAGCGCACGTGTTAGGTTTGTAAATAGAACATAGATTAGAAAAGGTAGTGTGATAGAGACGTACGAACAGCCTGAGTAGGTGAGGAAAGTGCTACTGTGAAAAGAAAACAGCTGGTCAGTAGAGGAAAAGTCGCTGTTCCAGGATGAGACACAGTTGGCTACTTCAATCAAGCGTCAACATGTTAACTGTCAATCTGCATTCGTCCAACTCCTCCAGGAGGCCTTATGCAGCAGCGCCCGCTTGTGCCTCCTCCGTGCTTGCCGTTCAGCACGCCGGACCGGGCACAGCGACTGCTGTGGTGGGAGCGAGGCGCTTCGCCCGGCAATGCGTCGTAAAGGTTTCGGCACCTGCGCCATCTCAGTATCAAACTCGGTCTCTTCTACATCCGCCAGTGTCTGGTGAGTGACCGCGTTTGCGTTTGCGTCTGATATTTGTTAAGTCAGAAATGTGGTCCAACTGTCCGATAAACCTTTTTCACTGTTTCAAGACGGGGGTAGGTTGGATGGAGCACGCACAGTGTGCCGATGTTGTTGGCAGTGTCGTCATTGTCAACTATCATTCCACCGTCCGCGATCGCCGCCGCTCCCTCCGCATCGTTCTCAACGTCCATACCGATCGCGTCAGCGCCTGATTCCGAATCGGGCTCGGCGTCCATCGCTTCCAGCATCGGCTTCACCGAGCAGGCCTTCCAGTACGAATGGGCGCCGGGTGCATTCACAATCCATGCTTGGCCCGTCATCTCCGCGCCTGGTGCAACTTGCCCACCACTATCAGGTCTTGTCGAGGGTATATGCGCGGCGTGCAGCGAGGGCAGCTCGGAGAAGAATGGAACTTTTTTTTGTGGTTCCAGTCGATGAGGACATGACGCGCCGCAGAGAGGATGTCGGGGGTGCCAACCTACGGGAAAGAAATGATTTTTTTAGTTTCTGGAGGAGAGGGAGAGAAGTGAAGAGAGGGACTTTGAGGATGCGTCCTGTACTCAGCGGCGTGAGGATAGTCAAAAATTCGAGCGTCGAGGAGAACGTGGGTAGGTCATAGATCTTCATCAATCTTTCCGTTTGCGTCCTGTGCAAGGATTTCCTTGACTCGTGACAATCCTGAGATGAGATCGCGAAGAGGAGAGGGAGAGGATGCACACCCACCTACGGAGATTGGGTCGTCGACGTCGTCGGGTTTGACTACGTTGCAGAGGAGCACTGACGACACCTTCTGGTCTTGGATGCTGTCGTCGTCTTCAAATATGACACCTGGCGAGTCGACGATCCTCAGGCCGCGCTGGAGTTGAACTGAGTGCGACTCCTTCGTGTGTGCCGTTGTATCTATATATATTCAGCCTAGGGAAACACGACGACGCACCTTGGCCCGTTTGAGCGTGTTGATCAGACTGCTTTTGCTGATGATGAGGAAGGTAACGACGCCGACGGTGGCGATCGGTTTGTACGCCTTGAGGAGGCGGAGTAATGCCGGGGTCGTGCCAGATGCCAGGTTCGTACGCTGATGCGGATGCGCAGAGTTTGACGTGTGGAGCTTGACACAGCAGGTCCTGAATGAGCTGCAGCACTGTTTTGAGACGTTCATCCAACGGTCAACGCTTTCGATGGATTGGACATGATACGTCGTGCGTCTGATGGGATAATAGATTCATGGGTCAGTACTGCTACTGATTAGTGTCAGTGGTGTTGAAGGAGAACAACGTGAGACAAAGTCTGCGTACTAAATGGCACAGTGTTCGAGCCTGTCATTCTCGGGACAGCGGGAAAGGATGTGAGGTGTGAAGGTGAGGGAAGGAACAGAGGAGTGGTCCACCGTTCGCAGCCACCGCTGTTCGAGTGTCGGGGAGAGCGGGTGCTGATTGATAAGGAAGCGGGAGCAGTGGAGCAAGGGCGCGATCCGGTGGATGAATTCAAATTGACGGGCGACGGTGAAAAGGGGGCAGCGGGGAACGATCAAACGTGATAGGGGCTGGTACAGTACACCGAATGCAGGGCCATGGACGGTAACAGTGGCGAGGGTGAACATGAGAAAAGAAGGGGATATGATTGCAGCCGTGCAGGATCCGATGGTGATGGTGTGGCAGGGGGGTGGTGATGGTGACAGGGAGCGAGCAGGACTGAGTAGAGCATTGCATCGACCGTGGATGTGGTGATGGTGATGATGAGCTCACGCACTTGCTCTGCTCTGTCCTCCTCTCTACGGTTTCTGTGAGCGACATTTTCTTTTCGAATGTGAATGTAGTGACAGCAAAGGGGGTCAAGAGTGCGATGGGACCATGAAGATGATGGAAGGAAAGAAAAGAGGGGTTGAAACTGAATGATGAGAACGTCGCGCTTCATAGCAGACATTGGATAGGGGTCTCGGAAGCTAGTGGAGCGGGACAAAAAGGAATAGTGACCACTTGGAGAGTCGATCGATGTACTGAAAAGTAAAAGACATAAAAGGAAGTTGACGAAAAAGGAGAAAAACGTGAGTTGTGTTACATAAAAGGCAAAACTCGAATTTCCATTTAGTGGCTTTATATTATAGTAGATTTAGCAGTCGCGGTGACCGCAATGCGTTGCCACCTACAGTTTCGCATACAATAAGGCACTTATCACACGCCCGGACGCGCCCACCGCCTTCTACTACCCCAACCCCCACGGCTAGACCACTTCATCGCTTATGCTCTTCACCGCACGAGGCTGCACTCATCATTAACATTCGCCACACTGTATGCTTGCTTCCAAGATTATTTGTGACGACACTTACTTTAACAAGTCCGCTTCAGGAGATCAACCAGATGGAGCGGGAGATGTGCTCCTACCTGGAGTGGCAGCTTAACGTCGATCCTACGACGTTACGCGATTTTCAAGCTCGGGTCCAGCAAGACTTCGCTGATCCAGGCCCCCATCCACCGATGGTACTCCCTCAGCCAGCACCTGCTTCATTCTCGCACCAAAGTACAGGAAATAATATAAACTCAAGTATGGGTTCCTCCTCTATTGCTTCCCGCGTACCCTTGTCCAAAGACACTCCCGTTACTCCCAGTCCCTCAATCTGAACATACCCCTCATCCCCCCTCATTCCCGATACCCCGGAGGCCTCCACTCGGCTTTGACCTCTCCCACGTCATAGGTTTCACCGCCCGATGCTCACGGGTTGTGTCGGCAGATTCGAGCCCGGTCGAGGGTCCTGTCATCCCGCACAGCCACGGATCAAACTCTACCCTAGTAAAGCCTGCTAAGGCTGTTGCGTCAGCCGCCCTTACTTCGTTGGCTGTAGCTCCCAAAAAGCCAAAGTCGGCGTGTGGTCAATTTGTGTATGCGACACGGGCTGATCTGGTAATCGCCCTGAGTCCCCTCCATACTATACATAGACTGACCCCTCTTTGCTTGCCCAGACCGTCTATTTCGGTTGCTGTTTACCGTGGATCATCATTGATGCAATCCCATGCTTTCGCAAGTTGCAACCCAACAAGGTCCCTATGCCAGAGGAGCAGTGGGAGTGTACGAAGGGTGTCCTCTTTTCCCACTTCACCGTTGAGGGGCCAGCCGTAAGCACGCCATTTAATCCATCCGTTTTGGTTGTCTGCTCGTTGACTGGGTCCCCCACAGATCTTCCTCTTCCACCCCGTCACTGAGTCTTTTGGCATGAGCACTTGGCAGGTGCCTTTCTTGTCGTGGCAAACTATGCTTATGCAACTCACATTCTCCTTTTTCTTCGAGGACATGTTCCACTATTTCTGTTCGTTTTTTGCCGTTCACTTTCCCCCGGGGCGCTCTCTGACGCACGCAACCCTCCCAATATTTTCCGCCGCTCATCAACTCCTCCACACACCCTTGCTTTACAAACATATTCACAAGCTCCCGGGCCACCACAAGTATTCTGCACCCTTCGGTCTTGCTGCTGAGTATGCACATCCTCTCGAAGTCATGATCCTTGAAACGGGCACAATTCTCGGACCACTCTCTACTGTTGGGTCAAGCAAAACTTGCACATAGTCACCATGTGCATCTGGATCACCCTCCGTCTTTTCCAGGCCATTGATGCCCATTCCGGATATGGTAAGTCTATGTCGTCGTCGTGCTCGCGCTTGATGACGAAAATGGAGTCACTGACACTGACACTTACACTTCTCTTCCCATGTGAAGACTTCCCCTAGTCGCTCCAGCACATCGTTCCATTTAGGTCGGGCGCGGAGTACCATGACTTCCACCACATGGTGTTCGTGAAAAACTTTTCTGCCTCGTTCCGCTGGTGGGACCACCTCCTCGGAACCGACAAGAAGTATCTGGCGTACGGCGAGCGGGTGCGCGCTGCTACGAAGGGTCTCGATGCTGCTCAGCGTAAGGCTATTGAGGAAAAGATGGTAGTGGCGGAAGAAGAGGCAATACCAATGTAATCACATACATTTCTAGCAATTGGTAGAATTATGTTTTGAAACCATGCAATTAGTATCGTGAGGTATGCTTGGAATGGGCTGTGTCAGAGTGCCCACCAGCCACTTTGAGTGCATGGGTATGGGGGTATTATACCTTGAAACCCTTTCTGACCTTGTCTGTCTAGACAGGTACCCTTACCCCTCATGGCATTTTCAGTATTTGTCAAATTTGGAAAATATTTTCTGGCCTTTGCAAATTCAGAAAATAGTTTCCAGCCTTTGCAAATCTGGGGAAATATTTTCAGGCCTTTTCCAAATATTTTTAGGACCTTTGCAAATATATGGCAAATTTGGTAGGGAGGGTTTTCCAGATGTACGAGCATAGCTTGCAGACTTTAGGTGGAGGCGGACCTTGCTTCAAAATTATTGGGCCGCCTTGAGTGGGTTGTTCAATACCAGTGAAGAAGTACAGGAGATCGAGGGTTGCAATCACGTCAACGGGCCCATTGAGGGGGTCAGCTTGTTGGGAACCCGTGTTCTGAGGCTCTAGCTCAGACAAGGGATTTGGAGGACCAGATGTGTCGGATATCTCGTCGTCACCGTCTTTCCCCTGCAAGTCGAATTCTTTGGCATTGGCGACTGCGTCGAGTTGGGTGGTAGTTGCCTTGGATTAACCAGTAAGTCTCAAGACTCAAGGTACGTAGAGAGCCCAGGAAAGTCACCTTTGGTTGAGTCAGAGACGAGCCAACGGGACATGCACTCAAACAACGAGAAGCATCCTTGGCATTGGCTCGTCCCACAGCCACAGGTGCAGCTACTGATGACGGTTCAAGGGGCTGTTCTGTCTTGCACGGAGCCATGGCACGAAGAGAAAACAAAGGATCAGTGAGAACGGGGGATTCAAGAGAAATGGGGAATCGAGAGAACGGGGGATTTATGGCCTAAAATCCCGAAGGCCAGTGTATTGCTTGTGGGCCAAGACTTGCGCTACCCACAGGCACTCCACGGGAAATGACCAAAATGACCAAATAGATTACGTCCATGACATTGACGTTGGATTGCGGGTCTGTCACCAAGCATTGGGCGAACGACTCAAAGTGAAAATGTGGTGTTGTAGACTTGTAATCTTGGCGCTAAATACAGCATTCTTTTTTGGATACTGAGTGAAAGTGAACGGAATAACAAAGACAAGATGAGGACCTTGGGAAGTAAGAAGGGTGAATGGGCGTGCACATGCCACGATGTCAGTCGAGTCACCGTACGTTCAAATTGAGTCGCGTACGTTCAATTGAATCACGTGATTCATGACTCAGAAATACCCAGATTGGATTGGATCGGATCACATCATACTGAACGGCACATTAGGCAGTAACTTACGTACAGAACAAACACGAGAGAAACATAGTAACCACTGCTAACCCTGCCGCCGCTTGCTCCCAGACACCTTATTAAAGGGACCCCCCTCATCCGCTACAGGCCTCGACCGCTTGGATTGTGATTGGGAATAGAAGTGGATCGAAGCATTCGATCGTGCAATACTCTGAAGACTGGCCTTGTCATTGGAGGGCCACTCGGCGTTAAGGGCCTGCTCGAATTGCTTGAGCAGGGTGTCATAATCCTTCAAAAACGTCAACCCTATTTCATAATTCTTGTCTTCTTCCTCTGGATTCTTGCGTAGACTACGACCAGAGAGTATGTAGGGGTTGAGCTTTGTAGGCGGCGCTTGGTCTGATGGCCGTGGACGATATTGGCCGGCGACAGAATCATACAATTCCATCGCAAGCTCGTGAAGGATAGGATTGTCGCGAATTCGAAATCCTTTCTCCCTCAGCGGATTACCTGCTTTCAGCCACGTCGACTTCTCTGTGCTTCCGATGTTAGAATATACCTTTGGGTTCATCACCCCGTTGATGAAAATTGAGCGTGCGCTCTCATCCCAGGTAGTTGGCACCCGTGTCACAACAATCCACATAAGAACCCAGAAAAATGATTCAAGGTCATGACTGAATGTGTGGCGGATCTTGGGGCGTTCGATAAGCTCAGCAGCCATAAACTGCCAGGTTCCCTGGCGGAAAGATATGTCAGGAGTCGGGAATACTGGGTCATGTAATAACTTACAGTGCGTGTTTGCTGGCGTGCGGTACTGCCACTGTGTTCGTCATCTCGGTCGATCACCTTGGAGAGATCCCAATCGATGAGTAATCCGCCCTGAATCTTCGATTCATGCGGGTCATTATGGTCCAATTCATCGTCGCAGGCGATCAAGATATTTCCTGGACTAATGTCTCAATGAAGGATCCCAATGTCATAAGCAGCTTTGTGAGCTACAATGTGAATCAGGTTACATAGACAAACTGCTAAGAAAATAGTCATCTCACCTTTCAGGGCAGCATACATTGCATTTACAAACTCCCGAGTACATTTGAATTCCTCCAACTTCCTCCCTATGGTACCTAGGACAATACGGTAGTGCCGATGAGGAGTTAGTTTATAATTCATGTCGTTGCCGACTTTGTGAGTTTGAGTTTGGTGATAGATGTCGGCGCCAACATCACCAGCCGATAAGCAGGAAGGAATGTTGTCAACTTTTCCCCGATGGAGCAGATCATAGAGCTCCCCTTCTGGTTTGATGTCCTTCAAAAGGACACGCCAAGAGTCCTTGACGAGGACACGACGCCTTTCTTTGACATCCAAGGCGAATAACGACCGAGTCCACCGACCTACGGGGATATCCGGTCGAGGTTCTGGGCTGGAGATGATATATCGGCGCTCTGACGGTCGATCTGAATCATCTGGTATGGTTAGGACTAGAAACGACTCCACGTCTTTCAGTTCAGGGACGATGGCTCTGGCAAGTGCAATTTCTTCTGGGGTGGATGATGAGTGAACCGTAGAATCATGGCCGCGAACTTCGGAATCTGCGATACCATAGCGGACGAGAAAGTCGAAAAGGTGTGGTTGCGAATTGTAATATATCGGTTCAGTGACGACTGCACCACTACGGTCCCATCGAATGAGTCTTGCATAGTCTTTCATAATGAGAACCGAGAATGTATGTGTGCGGTACTGAGCGCTCATTATCGCCGTGGCATACGCCGTGATCTGGCCTAGATTTGATCGTGAACCAGATGTCAGGTGTAGGAAGGAGTTTAAGTCGTCGCCGCTGTTGGAAGTGTGGTCCCTGGGGTTAGACGGAACTTTGAGGACAAATGGGTCCGCCTCCGATTTCATCTCGATGACAAAATCCACGCGAGAGAGGTTGAGATCATCTTTTGTCCTTTTCCCATGCATATATACTGAGCAGTTGGGCTTCAGTTTGAGATGGAATTTGCCACGCGGTGCTTTGTCTGAGGAACGGGATGTGTTGACTATGATTAAACTTGGGACATGCGGAGAAATGGCTTCAATCTAAAAGGGTAGGATTAGTCACAGAACAAGTGCGGTGGGCGACGTGGGTCAGAACTCACAAATTTATCATACGATGCACTCTCCGTTTGTGAGAGCAATTTAATGAAATCGTCAAACAATCCCGTGGGGAATTGGGGAACAGAGGAGGGATCCGAGGGAGGGGGTAGGAAACGATTCAAAAAGGCTTCCGCGCTTATCGGTCCAACGAAAAAAGGGCTCATTTCAGTTGCAAGACGGGAAAAAATTGAAGTTCTATCTTCATATCTGTCGATATACCTGTCAGTGGTGGTGCTCCGTGTGTGAACAGGAGTCCCAGGTGGTAGAGAAGCGTTTGAGGGGGGGGGGGGGTGCTCATAATGGCAACGGGTGACGTGGAGCCGGCTTGCGCCGGCTTTCAATGGCTTGCGCCGATTTTCCCAAGTCGACTAAAAAGGTCAGCTCAGTGACATGCGGCGCGGTGCGGCTCAGCTAGCATTTTAGCCGACTCAGGCGCCGGCTTTAGCTGGAGCTGCCGAAACACTAATCTTAACACTGAATTGGTTGACTTCTCCGATTGGAAGCTGTTGGAAATTGATTGGTACATCCTTGAAGGGTTAGAAACTGTCTTGAGCGTGAGTCGTCTATTTAACCCATGGACAGTCACTCATGTGACAACAGGTTCCGCACGCGTGTCAACAAAGCATGTCGTCCGAATCCACACCGGTTTTGTCGCGTGCGATATCCAGTTTTGAGATGTTTATGACAGAATGGGAAAAACTCGGGGAACAGCACGAGATGCTCCGGCCCTGGACAGAAATCGGCCTGCGGTGGGCAAAGAAATACTACATTCGAATGGACAATACAGACGCTTATGTCGTCACAATGTGTCAGTCTTTGAATCAAGATTTGTCGCTCTAACCTCTGACTTCATTGAACAGTCCTCAACCCTGCTATGCGCCTCTCGTGGATCCAAGCTGAATGGGAAGGTCACTATATCCGGCGTGCCAAAGATATCATTCTGGCGCTCGTAAGACTACACAATTCAACTCCTCAGTCATCTTTCTCACGACTTGCAGATGCGTCAGTACCGTAGCCAGAAGTCGTCAATGTCTGAAGCTACAACGACGGATTCCCCTGTCCAACCCGATCCAGTGGTTTCTGTGGCTCCAACGCGATTCAAAGTCCAAGATTCTGTATACAAAAAAAAATCCACACGTAATGTGTCCAGTGTGGATGTTGAATTCCAAAAATATGTTTCGGGTCCAATCTTGTCTGAGGAGACCAACATCCTGCGGTTCTGGGAGGTGAGGTGATTCCTATAATTGAATGGCGTTTTGGTACTACAACTAACTCCCTCAACAGGCTAATAGGTTGGAACTCCCAACACTGTTCTCAATCGCGATGGATTATCTCCCGATCCAGGCAACATCTGCCCCTTGCGAGCGTGTGTTCTCGTCAGCAAAGGACACGGACACCACGAAGCGAAACCGAATCAGCCCAATTCTCATAGAGGCCCTTCAAATGCTGAAATATTCACTCAAGAAAAAACGCCTCAACTTCATGAACGAATGGTCAATATCGGAAGCTGCCATGAGTATGTCGGTGCCAACTGGCAAGCTTAGCTCTCTCTTTGTGGATGATCCTGTTGTTTCGTTTGACAATTTGTTGAATGACCTTATTAACTACGATGATTGCAAGTCTTAACCCCAGCTTTTTTACGTCACTGCAATGAGAATATATTTTCCTTGGCCACGTTACTGTCTGTACTGACAGAGATGATCGCACAGCAGTTGCGTGCGATATTGTTGGTGTTTATTTGACATCGGAGTTCGCAATTTAGTGAACCGACGCATCCCCCAAGTTGACTTTACCCATCATTTCTCTCTCTTAACGTTGATGACGACTACGCGCCTTCGAAATCCACAACATACCTCGGAGAAGCGATTCTCTCCCTCGAAGTCAGATATTGTGCGTGTTGGTGGCCGGTACAGAGTATGTAACCTACTCGGTACTGGGGGATCTGATGAGCTCGACTCTGACTCGAGTTTGACACACTTTCCTGAGTTCGTTAGGGAGTGTCTATCTAGGAAAAGACATTGTGACGGGGGGTGATGTTGCTGTGAAGATAGGGCACCCATGCGGCTTACCTTCAAGGCTCAGTCATGAACACAACGTGTATACAACTATCGCCGGTGGCAGAGGAATCCCTCGAGTACTCTGGTACGGCAAGGAAAGTATATATGAAGTTATTGTCCTCAATCATCTCGGAACTTCACTGGGCGACCTGATCGATCAGCTTGAGTTTGACCACAGGAAGACATTCTCGTACGCCACCCAAATGGTACGTTATATAAAACAAACAATCATACTAAACCTAAACACACCCTCACATGCAGCTCTTAGCAGTCCAGTCACTTCATGATCGACACTACATCCATCATGACATTAAACCTGGGAATTTCATGATTCGTGCTGATAACCTTCCTCCTACCCTCTTTCTCATCGATTTCGGCTTGGCACGATTGTTCCGTAATCCCGCAACTTATTTACATATCCCTTTCACAATGAATCATTCGATTGTTGGTACCCTTCCGTTCGCATCCATCAGTGGCCAGCAAGGCAATGTCCAGTCGCGTCGTGATGACCTAGAGTCTCTCGCCTATACCATCATTTATTCAGCACTCGGCGAGTTGCCTTGGACCAGCAATTCCGCAGGCAACGACGAGGAGGTAGTCCTCCGTAAGAAAACATTGATCACAGTGGAAGAGCTGTGCGAAGGCTTACCCGCTCCCTTCTGCAAATTCGTCACCTATGTCCATTCTCTTGGCTTTGACAAGAAACCGGACTATCAGTTCCTTCATTCCATCCTCTTACAGTGCTCGGAAACCGTGACTGATCAGCCCATCAAAGCACCACCCCATGTCAGCGTGGACTGTGCACCTATCTTCACTGGTCGGGTGTAAGTGACCTCGCCCTCTATGAATAGCGGCACTAACTAGATTTATTTAGCCTTTGCTCTTCGACTCGCACGATTGCTAAACCATCTCGGTACATACATCAAACACCCGCTCGGGCCACTTGTACAAGGTCCTGGAAGTAGCATGTTTTCGTAGTTTGAGACGTTGGGCTTTGAGGTACATGTAGGCAATGCATCAGGAAAAGTGTCAGTACTTTTTCTTGTCTTTCTATACTTTTTTCATGACTTTTTTGTCTTTCTTGTCTTTTTTAAAAGGCAAAAGACAAAAAAGACATGAAAAAGTACTAAAAGACAAGAAAAAGTACTGACACTTTTCCTGATGTGATGTATCACGCGTTGATTTTGTTGTAGAGCTGTAGTTTGATGTATGGGAACTAAGATTTGACTACAATTTTTGCGATCTGGATTGGGAGCTGAGCCGCACTCTAGCCGGAGAAATGCCGGCTATTTTGGCGGCGCGGCTAAGTGGCATGGGTGCCCACAGCGCAGCTCGGCTAACAAGCTGACTGCCCGGCTAATTGTGGCTCGGCTAACGGCTCGGCTCGGCTCTTGTAGCCGCCGAAACACTAGTGAGGGGGAAAGCATGGAAAACGCAGCCAGAACAGAGAAATTTTCAAAAGAAAAACATGTAACTTCGCATTCGCAAAGTGTATGCAAAGTTGTGGAGAGAGTGAAAAACATTTGTACCCACTTATTGCAATTCTTTCGAATTTTCGAATTTGAAATCTTTGGTTACATTTGTACTTGTTTGTAGTTTGGGTTCAGCCCATTAGCCGATTATTGCGAGCGCAGTAATCGTGCTGTTACTGTAGCGGCAACAGTCAGAGTTTAACGTTTAACACTTGTTGAACTTCCATCCATCCTAATGACGATTTTTCCAACATGCTCTCCACGAGCGAGAAGCTCAAATCCTTCCTCGGCATTCTCAAGCCCCTCGAGGATGACCGACGCAATCTGGCCCGGTGCGGCGCAATAAAATCCTGTGGCCTGGAGGTCCGCCTTTGAACCCATTGTCAACCCTGAAACAATAGATTAGAGATGGTAAGAAAAGGAGTGGGTTTGTTCTGGCCGACGAGCTGCTGGTTCCGCAAGACCTCGCGCATCTTAAATGGCGCCTGCCACGCGACCGTCATCCCATAGATCTAGGGATGGTAAGTGTAAGGTAGGAGCATGGGCTGCGCTCGCGCAGACCACTCCAGTGACCCTCTCATATGTCTGAGTCGCCCGGAAAGTTCCTTTATGCCCAAACCTTCTTGACGCGTCGACCTCCTCCCGGATCGCGGGACTCGGAGTAAGTCGGCCGAGTATTCCTTATTTTTCCTCGTGTTTGTTCTGTCTTCCCCCTTCGTTCCACGCGCGCTTACAGTTTAGGCGCCTTCGATACGTATTACAGAGGGCGCGTGCCTCGTTGCTATCTAACCGACAGCCTCGTGGCTGCCTGTCGTTGGCATCTTTTTCCAAAGCATTACTCTGATCGCCCCTTCTCTCCCTCGCCCACGCTTTATAGTGATCCCTTTTCTCATTTACATTATGCTTCCTCCCCCGTTCCGCCCACGTTCCCGACTTTGGATGACCGGGTACAAGTTTTGGACAGGCTCCATGCCTTCGTGTTGGGGTGGCCACCAGCCACGCGTTGTCCTCAAACTTCTCTTGATTCTCGTTTTTCTCACTTACTTACCGATCGTTTTACCGTAGAGTACAACGGGCTGACGTGTTGGGAGTCCTTCCATGTATTTAAAGAGTCCAGCATAGGTCACAATGGCCATCATATATCTGGTCCCCTTTCTCTTTCTCCTTCTCTGTAAGCGCGAGACGTCCCAGGACACGAGTTTTATCTCTTTTTCTATTTTTTTTCTTATCTGAGTCCGAGACACCGACGATCGGGTCATCAAGGCCTAGTACGTTCCACCCTACTGATCCCACGCTGACAGCCGTCCCTAGGCCTCCGTCCTCTTCTCTTCTTACTGCCCCTTTCCCCATCTCCTTCGACATCTCCTCCCTACTCGAACTCACAGGCGCGGCCTTAGGCTGTGCTACATAAGGTTCGGTTCGAAACGGTCCGGTTCTGGTTCTTAAGGCATCTGAACCCTGAACCGGACCCGGACCTACTGTAGATGTTGTTTTTTTCATTTTGAATCATGTAGTACTTTCTAAACAATTTATACTACTGAGAATGAAAGCCATTTGTGGGTCACTAAACGTGAAACTGCTCCCATGGCCTGGGCCATCATTGCAAAGCGCAAGGAAAGGGTGCGTGAGGGTGTGAGCCACGCCAAGAGACATTGGGGGAATGGTGTGTGGAAGCCGGATTTGCGGGGGTGCTGTGCGTTCAGGCTTCAGGTGCACATGCATTTGTATGTGCCCTTGGGGTCGGTGACTCGGTGGTGTCGTTGTCGTGACTTAGCGGCGGTTTTCGTTGCCTTATGCTGCCCCTGCAGCCCAGCCTGTGAGCAATGGCTCACAGCTGTGGAAACAGGGGGTGCACAGGTTCAGAAAACCCCAGCAGCGCGAGATCGTTGATGGAGCCTTTGGCCAATTTAGCATCTAGTCGGATATGTCCCAGTGGTGTTTCAGCTCACTTGAATTTGGTATTTTCATCCAACAAAGAAATGGCGATGATGAGGTCGTTGAAGCGCGATGCGCCCCGGCAGATATCTTCAGGGACTGGAGGCTATCTCCAAAGGACTGTGAGAGGTTGCACCAGTCAGTTTTGTCGAATGGATCCTTAATGACGAGGTCCAGATGCATCAGCGAGCTGGCAATGCGTCGGAGGAACAAAACGATGGTGGGAACCTCACTGGTGAGCTGCAGCACCCTCAATGTCACACAAAGGCACCGATGATAGGCGCACACTCCTCGACAGAGCGCTTCTTCAATTTCTTCGTTAACTTTTTGATCTTGGTGAAGTCGATGCCTTCGCCAGAGAACATGCCGCTGTCACACGACCGGGTCGAGTTGGGCATGTTCATCATCCCAGAACCCAAGGCCCCAATGCGTCTGAAGAAGTCATCGACTGCCTTCCCCGTGCGACCTGTGAGGTCCAGCTGCTAAGCTCGCAGCCGCTTGAAGGATGCCACCCAGCAGCCAAGGCTACTAGAGGTGAGCACGCTGGGCACCATGAATACAAATCTATCAAGATCTGTCTGGGGGGACAGCAGGCACGGGATATCGTCAGGGAGGGGCACGAGTGGCATCAAGGAGAACAAAGTGAGTTTTGTGCGCCGCAGGATGTTGGCGAGTACGTTGCCAATGTGTGGGATGCGCAGGGACACCTCGAGCGTGAGGGACCATCTGTGGATCGTGATTGTGTGGGAAAGAGAGAAGTTAAGTTCCGGGTCAAAGGGAGGGAAGGAAACACGCACACGTCAATGAGCCACTTGTGTTAGTACTGACACCAGCTGCTTTCCAGGCAGCCCAGGCCTTGTTCTGGGCTGCTGGCGGTTTGCTGGGAAGGTCGTCAGAAGTCTCAGAACAAGGTGGACTGGGAACCAATAGAGATGGGACAAAAGGAGTGTCGTGCATGGAGCAGTGCATGTACACCTCAGCATGCTCGCACGCGAGATAATGCCAATGCCACCAAAGCGAGCTCGCTGCTGTGAAGTGTGGCAGGTGTGGGCGTCTGAGGAACTTGAGTTTGGCGGTACGAGAGGGAGAGGGCCAGTGGTGATGGTGCAGCGCGAGAGTGCAAGGGATCGATCTTGATCGAAAGCGTGAGACAAGAGGTGTGGGCGTTTGGTGGCACGAGAGCAAGAGGGCCAATGGTGATTGTGCAGCGCGAGAATGCAAGGGATCGATGTTTGGCCAGCAAATCCCCCACGCTGACGAAGTCTTCCTCAACCGACACTATGCCCAAGCACAATCCCCCGCATATGCCAGCGCACATCGTGCCTTCTTGCTTGTGCTCACGCGTCTCACGCCGCCGCATGCCCTGCTCGCCGCCTACTTGTGGTTACGCGGCACAGTTCTAAGCATGGTATGTCGCACTTGAGGAAGAGTACTAGATCTTTTGAGAGTACGGCGAGCACATCCTCATAAGTCATGTTTGGGGCACGGTGTGCCTAAAGGGTGGAAAGATGAGTTGAGATAAAAACGGAACGGGCATCGTGCACGACTCACCGGCACCATCCGCCCCCGCTTTCAATCCACGAGATAAATGGCGTCACTTTCCGGGTTGTGGATACGCAGGTCAACCAAGACGAGCATGATCTGGTCCCCGCCGATGACATCCACTCGTACGTTCAGGAGGTTCACTGACAGGTCCGTATTGAGCTGGATGTCAGGTTCCGTGGCCAGCGGGTGCACGCCACCCGTCTCGAGGCTCATAAACCGAAGAACTGTTTTTGCCGCCATTATGTCGACCGTCGGTCCGTCGGTAAACTGTACATAAACGAAAAAAACAGCAGCAAAGCCATAAGAAAAAATATATAACATTAAAGGTGTTGTGGGGGCAAACTGGGTGGGGAGAGAATCTGCGGAGATGAGGAGGTCATCCTCTTTGATGGAAAACGTCTGCGTGATCGCGATTGAGCCCTTCAGATAGTTGATCTTTCTCCAACTGTGTGGCCTGTACGGAGCGCGTCACAAAGAGCACGTATAAGAGTGCAGGCTGGTGCAGGCCCGACGGATAGCCCTGCCAGTCGACTGCAAAACATCGCGGAGAAAAAATGGGCTGAATAAGTCCCTCTCTGCGGGTATGACGAGCCACGGCATCGTTCCACAACGCTTCCCAACGTCTGAGCGACTCCATGCGGTCAACAATGGAGCAACATGAGAGATCTTGATGCCATGTAATGAGTAAAAAACACGCACTGAATGCAAAAGAAGACAACTGTGATGTCTAGAGTTGGGGGTGACGGCCCTTTTTTTTTGTCGTCAGCGCACGAAATGCAATACATTATGCATAGCAATATGATGGGAGGACGCACGTACCTCCAGGCTGTAACGCCTGCGACAGGCCAGGCGGCTGCATGTACGTCATCGAGGTGTGTGGGTGTTGGGATGACTTGATTGCGTGATACGATGCAGTATGTGGAGAAGGTGCCAATGGGTGGGTTATCCCCGCCCCCAAGGAGGCCGAACCTACGATAAGAGTTCATTAGGGTGTAGTTTGGGACGAGTGAGACAGAGCCTTATGGGGCCTCGGGAGCGAGTGGATCCTTCTCCCATCCCCGTGTTGGAACGAGGAAGACACGCTTATTCAAAATCTCATTGTTCTCGTTGTGAGCAGCGACAGCAATTCCTGGAAGGGTCAATATTCGGGTGTCTGGGTCACGTACGCACAAGGTGAACACTCACCTGCCCCATCTGATCCCAATGTGCTGCCGGGTACAATCCCAGGGTATAGACCTCGTTGTATCCAGAGCTAATAATGCAGAGAAAGGTCACTGCAGCGTCCTCCCATCTTCTGAGTGATCCCCGAGCACACCTCTCTGTGGTTGAAACCGGCCGCGTTGATTTTCACAAGTAGTTCACCGGGCTTAAGCGCAGGAATGGGCCTTTCCACTATACGCACATCATTGTAGAGGGATTTGTTCTGTTGCTTGCGCTGGTTTTGTAAAACGAGGGTTTCGAACGAGGATGGAAACCGGTGGGTTACTGGCATGACTCCCGCAGTCTTATTGGCATAATTCTTTCTAGACCGGGCACTATTTGTGTTACGAGCGGACTATCTTGTATGGCGGGTAAGCAACCTCCCAATGGCAGTTACTTACACGATGAGCTTCTGTATAAGAAGAGCCTTAGTACGTCAAGGCTAACCTCAGTACGTTGAGGCGTAAGCTAACTCAAACAGGAGTTAGATCTGATAGCTGACTTAGGACTGGAACCTAAGCGCAAAGGATACGATGTGATAAGGGAGTCAAGCTGAGCGGCGAGCGTAGTAATAAACCTGGCGAGCCAGCGAAGCGAGATGGAGCTGATCGAACAAGTCGCAAGGGAATAAGCGAGCGAGTCGAAGACGAGCGAGCGAAGCTCAATGGAAGTTTATGGTCCTGAATTCACAAAGGAGACCAAGTCTGAAGCGACTTAGGTCTTTACAAGCGTGCTAATATACAGGTACAGAAAGGCCGCGTCATTGCGAGCCAAGGAGATCACTAAGCGAGTTGGTAATCGACTTAGTGATGCTTCGTAAGGTACTGAGTAATCGTACAAGTTTATGAGTAAGTAGGTGGAGAAATGATGCACGCGTGAGGAGTATAGTAGGAGGGAGTCAAAGTGAGTCAAAGTGACTGAGACTCACATGGCGTGGGAACATCTGACCGAATAGGAAGGTAAGTAGAGACGAAACAGAAGAAGACATAACTGCTAAGTATCGAGATCGCGGCAACGGCTGAAAAGGAGTCTGGAAGGTTCTATAAGCGGGCCGGTGGTACACATGGTGAGAGAATATAAGTACAAGTGAGCGCGTGACACCAAGAACAGACGAAAGGTGTAACAATTTGCCAGACACCGGTATCCACTATCAATACGGATGACGTCACGGTATTAAGAGTGTCACTAGTACTGCATCGTGTCTTTTCAATTTATCAATCTCATTGTGTCGCCACTTCCGTTCGTTGCACTTCGTCGGGTCTCTGCCACGCACCGCTGCTATCCCGTTTGTAACCAACTCACCGGTAGTAGCGGTGAGCTTCTAATTACACGACACTCGCCGCATGCATGAAACACAAAAGTGGCACGCGGTGCTATACAGCCTGAGAGATACCAGGCTTACTACATACTAGCCCGCTCCTAGATCTACTACGATAGTACTCAACGCTGCCTATGGAAACAAAATGAAATGACGAGAATTTTACACTCGTCACGGGATTCACCTTGCAGTGAACTGGGCGACAATCGCCTCGACTTGGAAGAGAAGAGCGCCTTTGAGCGCCACAGTCCATCGATAAGCCACCCATGATTTTCCTGGCCTTACCCCTTGCAGCAGGCTAATCATATTACAAGAAACCATGGAAACTGTCAGGCGCATACTGTATGCCATCAGATTACCGTATATGTCCCACACAGGAGAGACACAATGAATTGAGTGAAACCCAATCATACCTCATTAACTGCCTTGACTCCCCTTTTTCTGCACGTCCGGAAATACCCACAGAAGCTGCTGACGAGGATATGCTGCAAGTGGCCCGTGCACGCAGAGACGACCAGGGCTATCCTGTCTGCCACCGAGTGCAGGCGCTGGACGTGATGGGGAATTGTGGTGTCCTGCCCTGGGATGCCGTCAAATTGGTAGTCGTGTGATTTCCGCTACTGCATCCGCCACTGGCACCAACACTAGGGACAGATGGGGAACATGCAATCTTGCGTGCGCCACGCTTGCAGAGACATGGCGTCGGACCTGTATTCGGGGAATGTGGCGCCTAGGCGTGTGCTATGTCATGTGTATGTGATTGCTGGAGATTGCTGATGGTGCTGTTTGCATTGTTGCTGAAGTAGCACCCTAGGTGGAAAGGTGGCGCTACACTCCGCCAGCCAGGTCAGTCTCAGCAGCACCACTTGGTGGGCTCAAGGCACTCACAACGCGGCCGGTGGTGATGCAATGTGTGCATAATATGTGCTAGTACTCATGCGCGGGGTGATGAGGTCTGGGTCCAACTGGCATGGGCACTCGATCTTGAACATATTCCATAACCTGAGCATACCGTATTCGTCTCTCGTCCTCAAGAGGTAAATGACGAGACTGTTTGTCGATGCCCTAGCAGCATCAACAATCAGTCTTGTCATTTACAGTATGCCGTTGCGTCCGAGTTGCGTCAAAGTCGAGTGCGTTCCAAACAGTAGAGATGGGAACGGGAGCGCCAGATTGAGACGAAATGGAGCCATGCAAACCGAGCTTGATGCCTCCGACTTTGTTGATAGGATGCGGTGAGAGTGCACAGGTGCATAATACCACCGTGCAGCGTCTTGTAAAAGAAGTCAGCACGTGCAGGTGTGGGTAGAAAGTGACATAGTACTCAGCAGAGACAGGTCCTTGCGAAAACGCCTGCTGGTCTTACAGTAAATGAACTCCTTCGCGTCTCGTCGCCAAGAAGGTTGACAGCTGCCAGGCCCCGCATCGACGCCGTTGGAATTTGAGAATGCTTCATCGAACTCAAACTAGTGTGCGTTCTCCAAAACAGTGAAGTGATGAGTGACTGGATTGTATATGGTCAGGGTAGGTATTGAGATGGGAAGGCTGACGAGTCCGCTACTGTAAGGCCAGAATTCAGCGGATCAGAGCGCTGCAGCGCGCAACGTTGCACCTGGGCGCTTGCCCGAGCCAGTCACAGTCTTCTTTTTTTTTTTTTTTGAGAGTATTTTATTTGGTAGATAAGTACATTCTACCTAAATAAGTGTTAAATAGCAGGTGAAGTGATATCAGCCCTATTTAGCGTGCTGTAGCCAGGCCGCAGCCCGGAGGAGGAGAAAATGCATTTATGCACACCCCTTGGTATTGGGGTAGTGTGGGGCTCAGGACATGTTTCGGGTTGGCGGTCAGTCATGTTCTCATACCCACTAAAACCTTGCGGTTTTGGAACCAGTTTTCGGGTAGTGTTCCGTTGGGTGTTAGTAATTTTTTCCCTGTGAGTTTGGCTAGTTTGGTGAAATAAATGTCTCATTTTGTAGGCTGTTATTCGGTCTGTCATGGGTCTATCGTTTATGACTGTTTTTTGGTTTGTGTGTTTTTCTCTTCCAATTTTGTCGCAGTAATGTTAGTTCATTTATGTTCCTTTGCCATCTCACCCTGCGATTGGCAGGCCAGGCGACTGGCCTGTTTCCTTATGGGGGTGGGGCGAGTTGGCGCGTGCAGGGTCATATTTAGTGTGAGGGGGTCATTGGATCAGTCTATATGTGGTGGCTTTGGGGGCTGGTTGCGTGCACTGTTGTGTGATTTTGTCGGATGGATGTTACTTTTTTTTTTTTTTTTCTTTTTCCCCCAGCCATCTTGCCCTTATGCGATTGGCAGGCCAGGTGACTGGCCTGTTTCCTTATGGGGGCGGGGCGAGTTGGCGTGCACAGGGTCATTGGGTCAGTTTAGGTGTGGTGGGCATGGCCAGTGGCTTTGGGGGCTTGTCGCATGCGCTGTCGCCACTTTGTGATTCCATGACCATTGCTCGGTCTGGGCTGGGTTCTACTTTGGGGGGCTCTTCGGGTCTGGGGGCTATGTGTTCTGTTTTACAGTACAGTAGTCTCAGTGATTCCTGTTGTTGATCACGCAGCATGGAGTTTTTAACTCCGCAAGTTGGAGTTTGAACGGTACATGAGATGGGTGCGTGTCAGTGTTGGAGAGGAAGGGGGCCGTTGTCGAACAAGTGGTGCAGGTGCTTGCATTGAGGAGTTGCTGGGGAGACATGTGCTGTGTACTTCCTGGTGTCATGAATTGGCTGTGTTCTTGGGAGGTTTCATTCATCGGGAATGGGGGGCTGCTGTAACCGGCTCCTGGGACGAGGCTAGCTTGTACGCCTCGTGGACCGGGGTAAGTTCCTGAACCGGGCTAGTACTGTATGGATTGATCGGATCACTTGTCATTGATGCGTGTAGTGCCTCGTTGTGATGTGGATGGACAGGTGGCCAGCATCATGTTGTTTCTGATTGCTGTGTCCTCGGTTTTGCTTAGTGATACTTTGTACGCGTTTGTAGCCTCCTCTCTGTACTTAAGGACGACCAGCTTGGCCAGGTAGCGGCAAGTTGAGTCTCTTGTCTAAATAACAAAAGCCTCTTCTCCTCCTATTCAAAGCGGGGTCTTATCGACGTACTGATAAGGCAGGAACCCGTTGCTCTAAAGAAACACTAAGTCGCTGCAAGGACTTAGCTTATGACTCAGCGTCCCACCAAGGACAGAGCCGCTCTACCCAAGTACGCCTTCTGCCAGGAGGTGTTCCCCGATCTAGTCCACAAAGGAGGACGCTGCACGTGCTTCGACAACCCGAAGACCGAGGAAGAGGCCACTACCACAGACGCAACCGAGCTCTAACTGTCACGTCCGTACCGGCGGTGACATTAGACTCAACTTTGTTAAAACTACGGCTAGCAGCAGCAAAGACAGCGCAGACACTAACCACCCAAGATACCTAACGAAAGAGCAGCTGATCGTCACAAGACCTAACTCAAGGATCAGGATACTCGAGGCACACGAA
This sequence comes from Russula emetica, assembly GCA_015178925.1. Taxonomy (NCBI): domain Eukaryota; kingdom Fungi; phylum Basidiomycota; class Agaricomycetes; order Russulales; family Russulaceae; genus Russula; species Russula emetica. The sequence continues at coordinate 108,680 of WHVC01000044.1, read as the reverse complement.
TCAGCCAACAAGAAAGAGAAAGCCATCCAACTGTTCTGTAGGAGTAGCAACCTAGAAATCAAAGACGCTGGACCAGTGACCCTACACAACGGAGTGTGGCACCGCATCCTACCAGGAGCAAACAGGAAAGAATTCGTACTCGGACAACCCGAACCTAGTATACATAACTTCGACATCAGCATCGAAACCAGCGACGCAACCACCCCGAGTATAGTGGTAGAAGAACCGGCCAAAGAGAAAGAACCGGCCAAAGAGAAACCAAGCAGAGACTCCTCAGACGAAGAAGACCACCAAATCGACGAGCAAATTCGCCGGAGCCCAATCCAACGGGGCACGTCCTTCGCACAAGTAGTAGCGACAAAACAGAAACCACAAACCGCCCAAACCACCCTGACGCAACCTCAAAAGACGACCACAATGGCAACCCAAACCACCACCCAAACCACCACCACTGCAACGACCGCCGCCCAAGCCAATGTCACCAAAGCCTTCCAGAAAGCCCTCCAACGCGCCCCTCCATCAGGAGGCGGTGGCGGAGGAGGAGGAGGAGGCGGTGGCGGAGGAGGAGGCGGTGGCGGAGGAGGAGGCGGTGGAGGAGGAGGAGGCGGTGGAGGAGCGGGACCAAACCCACTCCAACCGGTGGCCGTAGCACAAGATGTGCGAGCCATGGGCAAACTCCCGGAGACGTTCGACGGCGACAGAACCAAAGCCGACGACTTCATCGAGGAAGTGAAAGGATACCTACGCCTCAACGCGGATGTAAGCGGCTTCAACTCCCCCATGAAAAAGATCGCCTTCACCCTCACCCACATGAAAGGAGAAGACGTCACAGGATGGACTAGGGACATAGGAGCCATGCTCGACGCATTAGACCCCATCGCCGACAATATCCCCATGCTATGGGACCAGTTCTTAACGGAATTCGCCGCCCAATACCTCGACTCGGCCAAAGAGGACCGAGCCCGCACCGCCCTGCAAAACCTAGCTATGAAGCCAGGCGAGATAGACCTATACATATCAAAGTTCGAAGAACTGGCCCGAAGAGCTGGCTATACCGCGGGAGACAACGCAACAACCCGACTCTTCCTACTCGGTCTTACCCCGAAAACAATGACAGACGTCATGGCCAGCCCACTGGTAAGGGGATACGAAGCCATAAAACAGAGGGCCATAGAAAGCACCATCGCCCAAAGAACCATCCGCGATCTACTCGCAATACGACACGACCCAAGCAAGGCAGACAACCGGGCAAACTTCCCCTTCCAAAACAGGGGACAACGACGTCCCTTCTTCCAGAAGCCAGCAAACCCACAACCATACCGGCAGCCATACCACTCATCGAATGCCCCGAGGTGGATGAACAACCAAGCCGTACCAACATCAGTATTCCTACAAATTTCTTTTCGGCACTTGCAGGCACTTGCACAGTACTAAAAACGCCCCGAAAGTGAAGAAAGGATGAAAGCTTGCAAGCACGAAAAGCTAGGTCTGATTTTCAGGAAGTTTAATGATTTTTTCTCGACCAGCGCTGCAAGTCACTGCAAGTTGCGCGAGCTGGCAAGTCACTGCAAGTGTGAAAAAGTAAAACTCAAAATTTGATTCATACTAGCTACTACTGTAGGGTAGAATATCTAGGGTAGCCTGCTCGGGCAATACCTGTACGAAAATGGCTCAAACGTGGTATGAAGAAATAAGGAATGGGTGGTGGCCAAACCGGCACGATATTCAAATGGGCATATAGTAAACGACGGCGCGAGAGAAAATAGTGTAAGCGTCCGTTGAAGCGATGGAGGGAATAGTCCGCATTGTGGTATATGGGCCGAGACATGGCAATTAGCTGCAAACTAAAAGACATTAGTTGTGGACCGGCGCAATATGGTTTCGGGTGAACATACCTCGGGTTTCTCACTCCTCACTGGCATCTGATGCCCTCACGGAGCTGCTTGGCTCGTACAGTGTCCGGCGATTCACTTGTGACTGTACTGCATGCGTCAAGGAAGTCGATTTTTCCTTGAGCCCACTGCACAGCTCCGCAATTAGATCCCATCGACGATCTGTGAGCCGCGTAGCGAGGTAGAGGTAATCCCCGACGAGAGTACCAACGACATCCTTAGAGAACTGACCCACGTCTGTTCGCGTGCCAGTGGCAAACATGACAAAAGCACGTTCGATCTATATATCCCACATTTTAGAACGACTAGGCTTATGGCACAAATATTCACTTACCCCTGCAGCTGCCATTGAAAGCGCGCCAATAGGGTGGCCGTAGTCATGGCATGAACCTGTGCACCATTTGAGATACTGGCTAAGTAGTTGTATGATGAACATCGACTCAAAAATGCCGTCCGGCTCCTAAAAATCATTGTTAATGAATGTGAGGGGACCATTCAAATAATATAGAAAGCGCACGACATAGCCATTGGTACCCTTAGGAATCATACATTCTACAGGCGTTGGCTTGCCAAATAGAGCTGGACCATTACCTCTGATAGCCCATTTCGCGTATTTCGCAGTGGCTTTGGGTTTGTTGGCGTAGGCGTCGTCTTTGAAGAAGTCGGACACGATTTTGATGGCTTCCCGACCAAAGAATGCTCTTTTCTCATGAAGGCGACCTTTCGCCTGTATATATGCTGGTCAGCTGAAGCACAAAATAATAAGTAGATCTTTACATACCATAACGACAAGCCTGTCATTGGCGAGGACCCTATACCCCGAACCAGGATATGCAGCGTTAACTATTGCTTGGATGGGTTTGACGATATCAGAACCAATGACAAAGGGATCATGTGAACATCCTAAACAATCATACAGCGTTGGTAAGAAATGTGTCGACCAGTTCGTGCGAGCAAATTCCGGCAACGTCGAGATATCAAAAGGTGGGTTGGCCACAGGAACTTCTTTGGTGGCTTTGGTGGCTTTGACGGTCTTTTCTGGTTGAGTCTTTCCCTTTGATACCTTCAGCGCTTTGGAATCGGCAGTCGTCGATTTCTTGGCACCCTTCGCTGGTGGTTTGGTTGGAGCATCTTCACTCTCCGAGTCACTGTCACTATTGTTGTCAATGTGAACAAACTGAGTTACATTAGTGATTTTCTAAATCGAATGTGAAAGCAACACACATTATTTTTTTGACCGGTCATAGGATGTCCTGTAGACAATGCCAGGGTCTCTGCAACGTTAGCAAGTGTGTCTTCATCCTCAAGACCACCCAGAGCTTCGTGGAAAGGTTTAGCTTTTACTTTTGATGAGGTCTGACGCGGTGTAGCTGCGGATAGTTTCGACTTCCAATCGGAGGTAAGACCAGAGGGGACGTTGGCCTTCTTCTTTTTGTTGCTATGGCCGCATTGTCAGCCCAGCACGTGGGAACCATCAACAACAAACAAACCTTATTGCGTTCAGATCAACACTCGCACTTCGCTTCTTATCGGCAGCTTTCAATTTGGCCTTCACGCTGTCCACAGCTGCTCGGGTCTCTCCCCTGTTCGGCTTTTTCTTGATAAGACATCTTAGTGTCTATTTCACCAGCAACACTAGATGAAGACACATACCTGGCTTCGCCTATGTAAGACTTTCTTCGCTTTAAGTGTTTGTGGGTCTTCCTCAGACGTGCTGAGTTCCAAAATTTCTTCAGCATCTGAGTCACTTTTGCCTCCAGCGTTTTCGTCGTCCTCAGATTGCATAAAGACATCTTTGGTATTGTCAAGACCATCGGATTGAGCCTGCTGCCTGACCACAGTACGTTCCTCCTCCTCGTCCGCAAGCTCTTCCTCGACCTCCATCGCTGCCAACGTGTCTATTTTTTTTTGCTCCAGCTCATTTACTTGAAGCTGAAGGGCAGCCTTCCGCTTGGCGCCTGCAGTTACCTCTGTGGACGTCCTTCTGGGCTTTGACATGTCAGGAGCTCCAGGGTGAACTGGCCGTGTCGCCCTTGAAGGCAACGGTGACCTGGGAGGCACAACTTTGCGGTTTACAAGAGTGGGTTGACGCACGGCCACCCTATTGGCACTGTCAGCTGCACTGGTACCTTGTGGAGGGGCTACTGTCCCATCGAGCTCGTTGTCTGCAGCTGGTTGGCCATGTTCCAAGTTAGGGCCGAGGGGAGTGCCGGAGGCCGCAATCTCATTGTCAGACTCAGTGTCGTCGGGATTGAGAGTCTGCCTTCGCAGCCTTGGTGGCATTATAGCGGTAGGTTGTATGTCCTTGAGATTTGCAACGGCATTGGAGCGAGTAAGGGGGCGGCGGCTCATTGTTGTGGGTGGTATATTCGGGAATGGTACGCTTTTGACTGGAAGGATGGAACGAGCGAGCGTTGGTTAATGAGTGTGTTGGAAAAGGTGAGTTTTAGTTGGAAGAATAAACGATTGGGAGCTAATGTATGATGCCGGTACTGGGGTAACGGACAGGGAAGTTGACTTGTTCAACACCTTTTTTTCATATACGGTACGTACATTCTATTTGTGTTTGTTATTAATCACTGAAAATACTGACGAGTCTCTTTCAGTTCATTCTATATACGCTCGTGTATACCCCATCGTTTATGAATATTTTCAACCCACTTGACGGCCACTGCAACAACGCTTATACCTGCCCCACCTGCTTTTTAGAGTGTCGAAGTAGTAGGGGATTAACCCAGCATCAAAATTCTGCACATCGACAGTTCACTCCAGAATCGAATGGTGATGAAAACCAACCAATATCAACCAATGAGTATCATCCTCATTTAACAGGTATATGCATGTGTTCTCCGTCTCATAGTAGTGATACGCTAACGATTCCAACAGCTAAACCATGCAATGAGGCGGGAGAGTATCTCCTGCCATATACTCGACCCCCAGATCTCCCTAACCCTCTTAACGGCGATGCCCCAGACTCATGGGACCCCTTCAATTCTCGTATCGAATTCGATTTTGCACTTTACCACTTCGTTGAGGCCCAGAGTTCTGCAGGTCTAATAGACAAAGCTCTGGACCTCTGGGCCGCAACAGTTGGTGATTCTGCCCCATGGAAGAACTCAAAGGAACTCTACGCTACGATCGATGCTATAAAACTTAGCGAGTCACCCTGGAAAACTTACACGGTCCGGTATCAAGGCCCTCGTCCTCTAGGCACCGCCCCAAAGTGGATGATGCAGACGTATGTGCTCTGTGCACGGGACTCACATCAGGTCCTTCTTCATCAGCTCGAGACCGCTCAGTATAAGGACAAGATCAACTTATCTCCATACCGCCAGTTTGATAGTAACCATCAGCGGACATGGTCAAATCTTATGTCTGCCGACTGGGCATGGACTCAAGCGGTATGGTGCAATGCATAATATTGTCTACGTATTTAACTAATATCTCCTCACTGACAGGATGAAATTGCTAAAGACGAAGCAACCCACGGCGCAATGTTTGTTCCAGTAGTAGCTGGAAGCGACAAAACTACAGTTTCAGTAGCGACAGGCCATCAAGAGTACCATCCGGTGTATATGTCACCAGGAAACCTATCTAATATTGCAAGGAGAGCTCACGGAAATGCTTTACTTCCTGTCGCTTTTCTTCCTATACCAAAAAGTGCGATTTTTTTTAAATAATTTAACTCTAATTACTAAGCTACTAACTCGGGTTTGTAGCAACAAAAAAGCATCGGAAAAGTGCAAAGTATCAAGTATTTTGCCGGCAGATGTATCATGCCTGCCTGGCTCGAGTCTTTCAACCACTCAAAGTGGGTATGACGACCCCAGAGGTTGTCAGGTGTCCAGATGGCCATTTTCGTCGGGCCATTTATGGACTAGGACCATATATTGCCGACTATCCAGAGCAGGTGTGGCTTGCCGCTATCGTCCAGGGGTGGTGCCCAAAGTAAGCTGTTCAATTCATTTATGGATCCATAATTACCTACAATATCTGCGTGCTAGATGCGATGCAAAGCCCGATAATTTAGACGCTGGGGGCGCCCGTTTACGAAGTCAAATAAAAACCGAACTTCTTATTAATAGTTGGGACCCGGGCATATTATGGACTGACTTTGGTGTTCGCGCGGATATTATTGTAAGTCTGTTAGCCAACATGTCGCATCTGCATCCTAAACACACCTCAATAGCCTTTCACATCCAGTTTCCCAAGGGCCGACATTTATCAGCTTTTATCAGCTGATCTTCTTCATCAGATAATCAAAGGGACGTTCAAAGACCACATCGTAATGTGGGTGAATGAGTATTTGCTGGAATTGCATGGAGAGGCACGCGGGCAAGAGATTGTTGCCGACATTGATCACCGGTATGGCTTTTCTCAACCCAGTTCAGTTATTTTGCCCTCAACTCCATGTCTCTTTCTTTTCTATAGTATTTCGGCTGTGCCAGCATTTCCAAAACTACGGCGCTTCCCTGATGGCCGTGATTTCTCACAATGGACCGGCGATGATTCAAAGGCACTTATGAAGGTAAATTTACTCGGTGCAGCAAATTAACTCAATGTCGCTAATAACTTTGTTTCGCTTGCACAGGTGTACCTTGGTGCTATCGCAGGACATGTCCCCGCTGCCGTCGTTAAATGCTTGTCAGCATTTCTTGATTTTTGTTACATTGTGCGCCGCAACGCCATCACACCCACCGATCTCGATAAGCTCAAAGATTCCCTTGCTCGTTTCCATCACTATCGCACATTCTTTGTTGGTACTGCTGGCGTGAAGGGAGAATTCATTTCGCTCCCACGCCAGCATTCCCTTCTTCACTATATTCGTTCAATTCGCCTTTTCGGCTCTCCCAATGGGCTATGCTCTTCGATCACAGAATCCAAACATATCAAGGCCGTCAAGGAGCCTTGGCGACGTTCAAGCCGTTACAAAGCCCTTATACAGATGCTGAAAACCATCTCCCGGCTTGAAAAGCTGGCTGCGGCACGAAGGGCTTTTACTCAGCTGGGTATGATGGATGGAACGACAGCTTCATATACTGCTATGGTTCAGGAAGGTGGACAGCCACAACCACGGCCTGCTCTCGAAGCAGATGATGGTGATGACGGTGATGACGGTGGCCCTGTAAGTGGTCCAAAGGCGCTATCTTCTGTTGAATTGGCCTGTCTCCCTGGTATGATTCTGATTAAATACTGTAATTCTATTCTGATATCTAATGATGTCTCCTCTGCAGCGCGAGGATACCCAACATCAGCTGAAGGTGTAGCGGCTCGCATCAAACAGCCTCGATTCCCAGAGCTCCTGCGTCGATTCTTATACGACCAACTGAATCCAAACACAGCCATATCAGCCGATGATGTTCCTCTCGAGCATTGCCCTGTTTTTGTTGGGCGCGTTCATGTTTTTCATTCTGCCGTAGCCCGGTTTTTCGCGCCCAGTGATCTCTGTGGTGCTGGTGGTATGTATCAAGAGAGGATTCGCTGTAACCCCAGTTGGCGAGATGAATACGCTCGATATGACACTGTCTTCGTTCAGACAGGTCCAGACGTTGGTGGTATGAAGGGTATGGTTATTGGACGCGTCCGCCTTTTTTTTTCCTTTACATCTGGTGGTTCACGCTATCCATGTGCTCTGGTTGAATGGCTTACCCCTAAGGATAATGTAGACGAGGATACAAGAATGTGGGTTGTAACTCCTGAATTTGAACGCGGCATTAGGGGACGCCGCACGCTTGCCATCATTCATCTCGATTGCATAGCTAGGGCAGCACATCTTATTCCGGTCTTTGGATCATCATTTATACCTGAGGAACTACATTTCTCCAATTCCCTTGATGTTTATCGCTCATACTTCGTCAACAATAATGTCGATCATCATTGTCAGGAATTTTTATCTTAGCGTATATTGTTAATATTAGGTTTTGAGTTTTATTCGCCTCTGGCTTTCTTACTTTCTCTCACCTGCAAGTACTTCTTGACTTGCACGAGCTTGTGAACTTGCGTGCCAGCAAAAAAGTGACGAAAAGCGCTGAAAGTATAGAAAGAGATTTGTAGATTTGCTGATGAATGGACCTCAGCAGGTCGAGAACACCCAACACCTACCAAAGAGGAGGGCAATCGCAAGCGCGAGGACGAAATAATTGGCGCTCCAGGGCCAACGTCGCTAACTTCCCTCCCAGAAACACCAGTAACACTTGCTTTAACTGCGGAGAAATAGGACACTTCGCCCGGGCCTGCCCAAGCAAAGGAAAGACGAGGGCAAACCTCATCGACTTCGACCCAAGCGAAGAAACCATCTACGAAGGGAGCAACCCCGAGGTAGACAGGGTCGCCTTCCTTAAGGCAGAAATCAACGTGATGACCTTCGACGAGAAACAGCAGCTGGCAAAAGAAGTAGGAGAGGAGAGCCCACAGGATTTTCCCACAGCTTAATCAGATCGGCACTGATTAAGCAGGGAAGCGATAGCAATAGCGATGTATATATATCAGCACGAAAATCAATGACAGTCCGATGCTACATCCATTCAATCGCAAAAAGAGCCGAAACGATCGCCCTGGTCGACTCCGGGGCAACAGAGAACTTCATGAACCTCACCTACGCTAGATGGCTGAGGTTACCAATCAAACAGTTAGCAAAACCACGAAAACTGTTCAACGTTGACGGAACGGAAAACCGAAACGGCGAGGTCAAATTTTATACCGACCTGCAAGTACAAACCGGATCGACGCGAACCCAACTGAGGTTCTTCCTCTCGGACCTAGGCGACCATAAAGCAATCCTAGGATACTCGTGGTTCACGGCGGCCCAACCGAAGATAGACTGGAAAAAGGGTTGGATCGACCACACCCAACTACCAATCATCCTACGAGCCCACAACGCCAAAAAGGCAACCTTCGTACCAAGGAACCGAAACGTTCCCCGGAGACCCGACCAGGATCGGTACTACATCGGACGCGTCACAGTACACCCAGCCCAACTAAACGAAAACCCGCCACATGCCATCCCAGCTGAATACGAACGACACAAGAAGGTATTCAGTGAGGAACAATCACAACGGCTACCCAAGCATACGGTGTGGGACCACGCCATCGAACTATTACCCAACGCCCCCACGACACTCCCGGCAAGACTTCTCCCCCTCAACCAAGCCGAACGAGAAGAAATGCACAAGTTCGTAGCCGAGCACCTAAAGAGGGGGACCATACGAGAGTCGTGGAGTCCCTATGCCGCGAACTTCTTCTTTGTCAAAAAGAAGGACAAGAAACTACGCCCGGTACAGGACTACCGCCCGATCAACAAATGGACCGTGAAAAACAGAAACGTCTCCCCTCTGATTCCCCAAACCATCGACCGCCTCAGTGGATGCACCCTATTCACCAAGTTCGACGTAAGGTGGGGATACAATAACATCCGCATCAAAGAGGGGGACGAGTGGAAAGCGGCTTTCCTTACGAGCGAAGGGCTATTCGAGCCAACTGTCATGTTCTTCGGCCTTACCAACTCACCAGCCACCTTTCAGATGATGATGAACACCATCTTCCGAAGGGAAGTCGCACAAGGATGGCTGTCGGTGTACATGGACGACATTGCCATCCACACCAAACCGAGAAAAGGCGAAACCGAAGAACAACACCGACAAAGGCACACAGACTACACGCACCTCGTCCTCGACAAACTCGAAGAAAACGACCTATACCTGAAACCGGAAAAATGCGACTTTGCAAAAGACGAGATCGACTACCTAGGAGTGATCGTCGGAAGGAATAAAATACGTATGGACCCCACGAAACTCAAAGGGGTTGCGGATTGGACGGTCCCCCGCACCCCAACTGAAGTACGACAATTCCTGGGTTTCACCAGCTACTACCGATACTTCGTCCCAAATTACTCAAAAATCGCCCGACCGCTACTAGACCTCACAAAGAAAACTACCGATTGGCACTGGGGAGAAAGCCAGCACCGAGCGTTCGAGGAACTTAAATCCAAAATGTGTTGCAGCCCGGTACTCACACAACCCGACTTCAACAAACGATTCTACCTTCAAACAGACGCCTCCGCATACGGCGTGGGCGCCGTACTCTCGCAAAGGGGAGAAACCTCACCAACTTTAGCCAAACGCACAAAACCGGTCACGCACCCGGTCGCCTACTATTCTGCAACATTCATCCCAGCAGAACGAAACTACGACATCTACGAGAGGGAGCTGCTAGCCGTGATGAAGTCCCTCGCACACTGGCGACCATACCTGGGTTGGACAAAGGAACCGTTCACCATCTTGACCAACCACGCCAACCTCCAGTACTGGAAGTCACCCCGAAACCTGAACAGACGAACAGCACGATGGCACGCAGACCTCCAAGAGTACGATTACGAAATACAACATGTACCAGGCAAGGACAATATCCCGGCCGATGCGTTGTCACGACCACCAGGCATAGACCAGGGAAAAGACGACAACCAAGGAATCACTGTACTCCCACCATCGAAATTTATAAATCGATCGGAACTGGAGACAACGCCATTTTCCGAGGAGAGAAAAAGAATGGCCATGATCCTCGCTCACGACCACGCCACTGCAGGACACCCGGGAAGAGACGAAACGATAAGACGAGCAAAGCAGGGACCACGATGGCCAGGGATGAACCAATGGATCGCCGACTACGTCAGAGGATGCGCAACCTGCCAACAAAACAAAATCATAACTCACAGAAAGAAAATTCCCCTGTTCCGCATAACAACTGATGAACGAACCCTTCCCTTCCAACAGGTAGCAATGGACCTCATCACCGGACTCCCGATGCATAAAGGGAAGGACGCCATCCTCACCATCGTTGACCACGGATGCTCGCGAGCGGCCATCTTCCTCCCATGCTCCACGACGATAACGGGACTAGGGATAGCCCAACTATACCTAGATAACGTCTATAGATGGTTCGGACTCCCCACCAAAGTCATCAGTGATAGGGACCCACGTTTCACCTCCCACTTTGGCCGGGAACTGGCAAAAAAGCTAACCACCCAACAGAACCTGTCAACGGCCTTCCACCCACAGACAGATGGGATTTCCAAAAGGAAAAACCAATGGGTAGAACAATATCTCCGGCTTGTGACCTCATTGGCCCCCGAGGACTGGACCCATTGGCTGACGATAGCGTCGGCAGTACACAACAACCGGAGAAACGAGACGACTGGCCTATCGCCCAATCAGATCCTTCTGGGGTACGAACCCGAACTGCTCCCAGCAGAAACGCCCCCATCAAAGAACGAGGCCGCGGAAAATCGAATATCCGTCATGAACGAAAGAAGGACCCAGGCCATCGATGCCATCAACAAAGTCGCAGAAGGGAAATCAGTGATCCCATCACAATACAAGATTGGAGACGAGGTCTGGCTCGAGGCAACCCACCTAAAAGTCCGGCATCAGAAGACCAAACTAGCCCCAAAACGGTATGGCCCCTTCAGGGTCATCAAAGAAGTCTCTCCGGTGGTGTACAAGCTGAAACTCCCCATCTCATGGAACATCCACGACGTGTTCCATGCATCCTTGCTATCGCCCTATCGCGAAACGACCGCCCACGGGCCGAACTTCTCCCGACCATCACCAGACCTTATCGATGGAGAGGAAGAATTCGAGGTAGAACACATCGAGAGTCACCGGCAACATGGGCGCGCCAAGCGGCTCCAGTATCTGATCAAATGGAAGGGGTACCCCGATCACGACAACACATGGGAACCTGCTGACCAGATCCACGCGGACGACCTGATCAAGGAGTACCACCAAAGGCGCCCGGCCAAGAAGATAAAAGGGCGATGAGGAATGCTAGAACCGCCATCTTCCTCATCCTGGCGTCCCGGTCAATCAACCAGCCTCTCCTCGAGCACTTCCGCGCCAACAAGAAAGACTCCCGACCACTCCAACAAGTCATACTCCTGCACCTACAGTTCCACATCGTTCCCCGTCTACCGAAAAAGCCCCTCATCGAACGACTCCACTGCACCGTCACCAGGGATAAAAAGCCCGCCTATTCTGAGTTCGCCCCCGGACAGCCCTACCGCCACTGGTGCTACTTGTACCTCAACAAACTTCCCCAAAGTCACATCCTCCTGCATTCCAGCTTCTGCCGCGATCAGTACTGCGTATTCCACGGGTGAGTCATGTCCGACACCTCCAACAACGCCTCCGTCTGCTCGCCCAAGGGAACACCACCCCCAATGGCACCACCCCTCTCACCGTCCACTGTCGCCGTCGGCCTCCAACTCGAGCCGAACGACCCCAGCTCCCTCATGCACATCGCCCAGGGGCTCTTGGCCACCATCCGTAAAAGGGAAGCTGACCACCACACCGAGTCCGACAACTGGTGCGAGCAGATGGCCTTACAGAAGCTTCGCTTCGAAGAGGCGTTGGCCCGCGTGCAGCCAAGGGAGGATGCACCGGAAGGGTACGTGCTCAACATCAAGGAGAGGGCCCCTAACTTCGTCATCCCCATCCAAGATGGGTACTACCAGCCCGCATGGTGGGTCAAGCAACTCCCCGACGGTAGGGTCGCGGGGCTCCCCAAGTCCCACTCCCCCACCGAGACCCCCTACATCGCCGAAGTATACGCCGAGCGTGATGGCGACAACGAGGAAGACGACGTCATCCTCCCTTTACCCCCCTGGCTGCTCGCCCTCCTTAAAGGCAGTTCTAGCGTCTACAGCATGCTCGTCCAGGAAGTTCGGGACAACGGGGACTGGGCCCTCCAAGCCGAGGTCGCGCGCTTCAGGGAGCTCGAGATCTCGCTCCTCGACGTCAGGCTGCGCATTGACCACCTTCAGGCCGAGCAACGAGGTATGCGAGAGGCCCAAGAGGCGTCAAGGGCGCGCCTCGAGCTGGCCCGCTTGGACCACAGGGCGGGCAATCTCCGAATGGTGGGACGACCTGAACAACGCACCCGAGCGTTCAGAGGTAGGAGGACGGCCCAGTTCAGAGGGGGCATGGACTAGATGCGGACATCTAGCCTAAGTAGGGGTGTGATGTAACTGGCTCCTGGGACGAGGCTAGCTTGTACGCCTCGTGGACCGGGGTAAGTTCCTGAACCGGGCTAGTACTGTATGGATTGATCGGATCACTTGTCATTGATGCGTGTAGTGCCTCGTTGTGATGTGGATGGACAGGTGGCCAGCATCGTGTTGTTTCAGATTGCTGTGTCCTCGGTTTTGCTTAGTGATACTTTGTACGCGTTTGTAGCCTCCTCTCTGTACTTAAGGACGACCAGCTTGGCCAGGTAGCGGCAAGTTGAGTCTCTTGTCTAAATAACAAAAGCCTCTTCTCCTCCTATTCAAAGCGGGGTCTTATCGACGTACTGATAAGGCAGGAACCCGTTGCTCTAAAGAAACACTAAGTCGCTGCAAGGACTTAGCTTATGACTCAGCGTCCCACCAAGGACAGAGCCGCTCTACCCAAGTACGCCTTCTGCCAGGAGGTGTTCCCCGATCTAGTCCACAAAGGAGGACGCTGCACGTGCTTCGACAACCCGAAGACCGAGGAAGAGGCCACTACCACAGACGCAACCGAGCTCTAACTGTCACGTCCGTACCGGCGGTGACAGCTGCAGCATCGTGTGCTTTCTGGCCTGGCCATATATGGCCCATGGGTGCGTGGTAACTCATACTCATCTAGGGCTGCACGCCGTAACCGTACAATACGGCTGTATGGCCGTATTTGTACGGGTCCCGTTACCATACCGTCAGTAATACAACTTGTTTCAAAACGGCCGTACCTTGTACGTGCCGTATACCGTACTCAGCCGTACCATTACGGGTGAAACCGGCTGTAAACGGCCGTACAATTCATGCAGATGCGCCGCGTGTGCTCTTGCTAGTCTAGGCCTAACACATGATTGCCTCGACGCAGCCTCGTGTTATCTATGCCTAACACATGTTTGCCTCGCGATATCTAGGTTTGTCTTTCGCTCCCTCTGTTTTCCTTTATCTCTCACTCCGTGTTCTCCAGGTTTCTCCTCTCTTGTCCTTTTCTCTAGACAACTACCATGGACCTTGTCATACTTCCCTTATCTGTACCCGGTCGCAGTGCATGTAATGCATCCTTGCTGTCACCTCCGGTGATCCACCCGCTCTCCTTTTCCACGTTTCCTGTCGTTTCTCACCCATCGGGCCTTGGTTTGTCTTCCACTCCCTCTGTTTTCCTTTATCTCTCACTTCGTGTTCTCCAGGTTTCTCCTCTCTTGTCCTTTCTCTGAACAACCACCATGGACCCCGTCATACTTCCCTTATCTGTACCCATCCTCGTTGTCACCTCCGGTGATCCACCCGCTCTCCTTTTCCACGTTTCCTGTCGTTTCCCACCCATCGGGCGATTCGGGCCTACGAATTCATTTTAGTTTTGTGAGTGTAGGTACGATGTTGCTGAATAAAAACCCCTTGTTACAGCAGAAAATACTTGTCCATTCGCCCCTGTGTGCCTCTAATGTCTGCTCGATCTGACCCCGACCAGTGTGCGCTCGATGAGAATGGCCAACTCAAGGATGCCAACAACATCCGATGGTTCAACTCCCCAAGTGACAAGACCCCCATCCCTCTTCCGCCTGTCGAAGGAGTTGAAGGAGAGACTGTCACCGATGTTGGAGGTACGCCTCAACATACCGTCTATCTCGCAATTACTAACGCTTATCATCACAGCTCCTCATACTAGACCTCAGCAAAATGAGTTGGGAGAGAGCGCTGGCTGTGCAGAGTCAGGACTGTCAGGTATGTACTCTGTTGCTTACTATGCCGCGTCGGCGCGTTCTCGCTCTATCATCCGAGACTGTGATTTGTTGACCTCTTAATGGTACTAGGCCTTGGTTGAATTCAGTGCAGTGGTCGGGGAAGGAAGATGGCTGAAGCCCTCGAGTATGAGAAGGCTGACAATGATGGTAACCCAATCAAACGCCTCACGACCCTCACTGTGCGCCTGCCTCGAAAATCTCGCCAAGTCAAGAAGCAACGCATCGACACAACAGACATGGGAGCCTCCTCGGATGAAGATGATTGTGACTACCAGGACACTGAACCTGCAGAGCTTGAATCTGAGAGCTCATCACCCTTGGAAGGCAACTGTCAAGATACGCTCCCATCTAATGCTGAGGCAAGTTCTTATTTTTGTCTTATTGTTTCCATTCTGACACTTGTGGCAATCAACCTGCAGGTCGCAGACATCCTACCATCTAAGACAATACCCACTGGGCGGGGTACTTCCGGAAAGCGTACACGCACAAAGCCAACACCCTCTTTTGGGGAGATCCAACCCATCAGCCGCGCTGAGAGCATGTGCAGTAACAGCAATACGCGTGAAAAAACACCAAAACCAATGGTGCGTTTAGGGCCTCCTTACACTCTCACTTAACACTAACATGCCGAATCGAAGGTTACAAGGAATCCCATCTATCATTTCTATGAGGCAGTTGAACGAAGCTCGAACGGAGAACTCGGAAACCCTGGCGACAGGCACTACAAGTGCCTCCACGGAAATGGGAAGGTGCTGACCATCACAAAGAAAATGAAATATTCTTTGAACGGTAAGAGTAGGACGCAGCTCAATTTGATGTGTGCTCACTACTTCTGGCAGGTCTGATAGGTCATTTAAGATCTGTGTCAGCACCAATGTATCGCCTCTATGTGGCGATGAAGGAGCGGTCTCCCGATCAAATTACCGCAGACGAGATCACCGTCGCTTCAGGAAAAAATATTCTTGATCCGGCAGCACTTTCCCAGTTCCTGCAGAAGCTTGAATCTACGAGTACAACCATCCAGAGAGCATTTGAGAAGCAAGTCAACGCCACTGCAGTAAGTCCTTTATTTTGCCAATTTACTATCAAGCTAATGTTCCAAAGGGTCCTTGGGATCAGGAAAAGTTCGAAGAAATGCTGGCAAAGTGGATCGTCGCCACAGACCAGCCATTTTATACGGTTGAGGATCCAGAGTTTCGAGACTTGTTGATGTATACGCATCATCCCTCGCCAAACCTCAAGATACCCCATCGCAATGCAGTTAAAACACGCGTCATGAAGATGGGTTACGATGCAGTTGAGGCTACAAAGTGTATGTTCCTGGTTTGTAAACATCTCCCTTCATTCCACAATCAGTCTTATAGACTCATATAATCCTCCACAGACTTCTGTTGAAGGCAAAATTAGTATTTCCCTCGACGCGTGGACATCGAGCAACAACTATGCATTCATGGCTATCGTTGCACACTATATGACAAAGGCTGGACAACTCGGTATGTCAATTTAATTCTTCTCACACAAGTACCGAGAAACTGAGGACACAAATTACTATAGAAGAGCTTCTTATCGATTTCCATGAATTGGAGGGCGAACACTCCGGAGCCAATATGGCAGAGGCAACGTGGCAGACGTTGACCAGGTTTGGGATTGAAAATCGGGTTTGTCATGAACTTATGAATTACTTAACCATTAGGATATTTAGTATTTTCCTGCAGATAATGGCGATCATGACTGACAATGCGTCAAACAACAATACATTGGTCGACGGGATTGTAGAACGTGCAAAGAAGCAAGGTGTCTCAATGAATGGTGATTGGGTTCGTCTTCGTTGCATGCCGCATACGGTTCATCTCGCGGCTCTGAAAGTAAGTATATAACCCATATTTTCCCTGATATGACTCCCTAATGATCGCTCAGCTCCTTGAAGGTATCGGGGCTATATCTGCTGCCGAGTCTAAGAAGGCGACGTCCCGGAGCGGTAACTATCAGGACTCAGTTACTGCATCGCTAAGCCGTACATTCGATGATGACGCTGTTGAAAGAGACGATGAAGACGAACAAGACGAAGTTTCCCTTGAGCCTGACAGATCCAGAAACATTCTTTCCGCTGTTGAAAAGGTAGGTGCTAGCATATCCACACAAATAACCCACTAATGTCGTTTCACAGCTTTGAAAAATTATCCGTGCCATCCGATCAAGCCCCCAGCGCAAACAGAGTTGGGTTAATCAAGTAATCGCGTCACGACGTGGTGAAACAAATGTCGATGGGCCTCAACGGCCACTCATGTTGATTCTCGATGTGAAGACACGATGGTTGTCCACACATCAAATGATGCGTAAGTTCTTTAATTTTGTAGCACGCTCTCAGTGTCTCATTGCCATTCACTGTTAATTCACAATATAGGCCGCACTCTGCAATTTCGAAACGAAATAGATGACTTCGTTGGGCGGAATCGTGAGCTCCGATCCCTTGAGCTAGATGAAGACGAATGGGATGCGATAGCTCAAGTTGCTGACTGGCTCATGGCGTTTCGGGCAGCAACGACCCAGATGTCTACATCGAAGGTCTCCATGCTTTCCACGACGCATGCTATTTTTAGGGGACTTCAGGAGCATATCCAACGAATCTACCACGATCTTCTGATGTCTACAGCCCCCAAGATCAAGGCTGGTCTTCTCGACGCTCACAAAAAGCTCAGTGACTACTATTATAAGTACAACCAATCACCCTTTTATACGTGGGCCGCTTGTGAGTCTTGTCGATCCTCTGTTAGTTATGTCAAAAGCTTATCACAACGTTATCCATTAGTACTTGATCCCCGTATATCTTATGAGGGTGCGCTGCAGGATTACGCCAATGATCCTGATCTGCTTGCATACCTCGAATCTGCAAAGTCATCACTTCATACCTACTATGCGATACACTATGCTGACTCCATGCCGCAAACCCTCGACGATTTTGCTGATGCCACTGATGCAGTTTTACCTGCTGCGGATAGCTCACCATCTAAAGTCAACTTCACATCAAGATATAGGAAGAAGGACCGTGTTCTACGCGATGAACTTGAGGAGTATTTCAAGCTCCCGTGTGAGGATTTTGACGCTTGCAAACCTGTCCAGTGGTGGGTAGGTCGACGAGCCCAGTTCCCAAGCCTGTACTGCCTTGCTCGGGATTTATTGACAATTCCTGGTATGTTTTCTTTCGTTTTTTATGTGACTCCAACACTTATGCGCTCCTCACCAGGTTCTGCTGTTGCAGTTGAGCGAATATTCTCTGGCGGGCGTGATACTATCTCAGTGAGATGTGCAAGTCTTCAACCAGAGACTATTCGCACGCTGATGCTCCTTAAGCAGCAGCTGAGACTTTCTCGTACAAGTAGTATTGACAATTAGCGTAGGGGCGATCGGGGCGAATCGGGGCGATGAGAAGTGAACTTGTTGAAATACCCGGCGTGCGACATGTTGGTATAAATTTGTTTAGAAGCCCTGTCTGCAGTCGCTACTACACGTTATGAACTTATGATCAGGCATTTACATCAACGAAAAAGGGCCAGTGTAGCGAACAGAAATGGAACGCGAGAGGTGAAGACGACGCGGCCGGGCGATGAGGCGGCGCCAGAGCAAGACGGCGATGGAGCTGATGTGCGACTGCACTCACACGAGAGGGAGGGAGAAGAAGCTGGAGATGATGGTGATGGCATTCCGGGCACTAGACACTGTAGACAGGGGGCTTAAGTATATACAGGACTCATGTCTGCGAGCACCGACTCATGATACGCCTTTTCGCGCGCCTCCCACTCCCTATCTCTCAATGCTTGTGCATCCGCTAGCGATAGCTCGCGCAGCGGCTGACGGGAGAAGGTGAGCATACGCACAGCGCATCGCACCCATGACTGCTTCAGCACTGAGCGGAAGGTGTCTACGGCCACTTCAAGCTCACCTTGGATTTCCACCCAAGGAGGCGCAGCGCCTGCCGCTGCACGATCCGGTTTTGCTCACTGGATGGAAAAGGGAAGGGAAGGGTTTCATAATCATTGATGGAACACAACGCACCTCAATGCGCACCTCGACGAGCCCTGCCCACCCTTTCACACTCACGGGGTTGGACCACACTGCACAGCAAACGTTCCTCGACATTGCGTGCTTTTTGATCGAGCGCGGTGCGGCGGTGCTTGCCCGGGATAACAATGGGTGGACGGCATTCCACACGGCATCGGATTGTGGGCATCTCCACATCGTAAAGTTCCTGCTGGACTCAGCTGGAGTGTGGAGTCGATGTCAATATTCGGAGCGGAAATGGAGATTGGAGAGACGTCATTGTACCTGGCATCTGTGGGTGGGAGGCTCGATGTCGTACGCTTCCTAATTGAGCAAGGTACGGACAGCAATGGCTGGACCCTCCTGCACGCTGCATCGCATGGTGGACACCTTGGAGTTGTGAAGCTGTTGCTTCGGCGAGGTGTTGATGTGTTGGTCCGGCTGTACGACCGTTTTCGGCCGTATCACTACCCGCACCGTACCGTATAGAGGTCTTGGGTTCAATCTTACGGTACGGGTACATGACGTCACCATGCCGTAAGTGACCGTCAAAATACGGCCATAAGCCGTTACGGTACGGCATGCAGCCCTATACTCATCATGTTTTATAACATTTGTAAACTGTGTTTATGTTCATTTTGGGTGGGTATTCGTGGGTGTTTAGGTTTAGGGGGGTGGGTGTGGATGGTATTCCTCCTTGCCCTGCGTGGGAAAACTGCCCATGGTGGTGGTTACGGTTCAAGGAGCCCCTCCGAGCCAGTCACAGTCAGTCCTTTCATTTTTTCAACCACCCATGTGGGAGTGACTAAGCCGTTTTGAGCTCCGACGACAACGACAACTTGGCGCATCACGTGTACGGTAAGAAAAGTTGGTGCGCGCGTTTAGTTAGTTTATTTGTAAGAAAATGCTTAAAAAACACGAAATAAAAAATAAAGATTACATCAGAAATATCATCCACAACGAGTGGAATGTGGACAATCAAAGTGTGTGCAGGGGGAACGCATCACGAACGCATCTTCACACGTCTTTACAGCACCTACTCCCCCCCCCCAAATGTTGTCTCCTGAGCCCACTGTTGCCAATGTTCCCGTAATGCCAGTTGGTGCCGGCCCTGATCCCACTGCCCCGCTCCGAATGGTGGGAAGCATTACATACGATCAGGAGGAAAACAGGTATAACCTCGAATGGGAAACCAGGGCCGACTTCGAGAGCTGGCTTACACACGAGCAAAAGGCACTTGGAATTGAGATTCAGCGATCTAAGACCCGCACATCTAAGGCGCGGCAACAAGTCTATCTAACCTGCGAGACATTCCGTTGCGCGTGTAACGAGATTGGAGGAGTCAAGCCTTACGCGAAGAAGACCACGTGGGAAAGAAAGATCGGCAGCAAGCGGATCGAGGGCGGGTGTCCCTGTTACGTTCAAATCAAGACGTATCCCGATACCGACACCATATTGGGCAAATATGAATTTAACCATTCCCATGAAACTGGCAAGAACAATTTGAAATATATTCGGATCCGGGTTCCCACGCGGGAAGTGATAGAGGACTGGGTGAGATATGGGGTCACTGATCAAGAAATTGTGAGTGATCCCTTCTGTGATCATTTCTGATCTGATTGATCACTTACAGATCAATAAACTGTGAATGCGATTCAGTGAAGATGAGAGAGATCACTACATCACAAAGGGAGAGATCTGTAGGATCAGGAAGGATGTAATATGTGCAAATATCCAACTTGATCTGAACGATGCTCAATCGACTTGGATCTGGGTGAAGACGCTCCAATCCGAGGGGGAATTTGCATTTTACAAGGACAAGCGAGATCCCCCTCCCAACAGATCAGATCTCACAAGCGACCTCTTTATCCTGTGTATCCAGTCCAAATTTCAAAAAGATGCATACAAGCGCCTTGGGAATGCGTTCCTGGGCATCGACGCGACCCATAATGTTACTCAATACAAGGGGATTCTATTGTTTACACTAATGGCGCGAGATCATTGGGGCCACGGTATGTAATAATTACAGTACTTTGTCATAAATCTCAATCTGGAAAGGTGTACCGGTTGCCTGGATGCTGTCATCCAACGGCACACAGGCGACAATTCAATATTTTCTAAATTTGATCAAGGCACTTAGCCCTGGCGTTTCACCTTCGATATTCATGACCGATCGCGATCAGGCCCAAGTGAATTCAATTCGGGCGGTTTTCCCTGACTGCCCCCGCGTGTTCTATTGCTGGTGGCACGTCCTCTGGGCCATCCGGACTCATTTCAATACAAAGGAGTTCCTGGTCTTATGGTCGCTTATCAAAGATTGGGTGTGCACAACCAATGACAATGAATTCAACGCGTCGTGGAAGTACATCGAGGAAGATACATCGGTTCCCAAGAGTGTGGCACAATACATCGCTCGGGATTGGCTCCCCTACAAGGAGATGTGGTCCGCAATGTCACGCCAAAATCGCATGATCTTTGAGAAGGGAGATACTAACATGCTATTGGAAGCGTATGTTTTTGCTTATTTTGATATAATGAATTTTATTCCTAACTACTGTATGCAGATATAGCTACCACCATGTTCTAAAGAGCGGTTGGCTGGATGGGAAAAGAAATCGGCGCACTGATCATTTGATCCACATGCTCGTGAAGGAGTTCCTCCCCGATATTGAGCACCGCCATAAGCGGCAAACCCTGGGGATGGAAGGCCTGAACTTAGCCGAGGAGCGCCGTCAGCAAATTCTGACGCACGCCCCCGAGACACCCATTGAGAAGATCGTGAAAATTGACGATCTGCACTTTGAAGTGCAATCGTCGAATTCCCCTAAGCATTATCAAATTAACTTAATCACTACAACTTGCAATTGTAGTGATTTCCCCAACATCTCGCTTTGCAAGCACATAGTGGCGGTTGTCCATTTCTTTGGGGGGGCAGATCTTGGACCCCAGCCACCTCGCAACGGAAGTGTTGAGAATTGACGCGTGTGAGGTGATCAGCAGGAGATCCGAGGTTCGGACTTCCGATCCAGCGGAGCGCCCTGCCCGGGATAGCACATATGCTACCTTGGACACCAATAACGCGTCTCTGTGTGATCTGAGACACAATGAATTAGTTGTAGTTTTACTTATTATCTTATTGATAGACGCTAAGGACTACCGATCTGTAAAACACATGTTATCTACGGTCCTTACAGTACTTAAGTAGATAGTTCTCACCTACTTCACTTCAGATCTGTTCTACCAGACTGAAGTAAGTCCCCCTATGCCTTATGCTACACTCTATTACATGCTTATCACGTTTATTAGATCTACTTACTAGGTACAGTACTAATCTAATATCAGATCTGTTCTACCAGACTGAAATCTACTTACTAGCGCGCTGATAACCAGTGCGCCTTATCGCTGCATGTTTTATCAGGAAGTGCAAGCGCAAGGGACTCGGGTGAACATGAGTCACCGAGCCAGCGAGTTGGTCACGGCGCGGCGGATAACGACGACGCCGCTGCTTCCATCCTTTTAGCGGCTAATGAAATTATTAGCCTATCACAACGGCTCATAACTGAAGCGCCAAGGGACCCAAGGATTGCAAAATCACTGAATGTGATTCAATCGCGGCTCACAGCCCTCGTGCTCCCGGCAACAGTGGCTGACAACGGTTCCCGGCTCCCAGAAAAAGAAAATATTGCCCCCAATCAGCATACCTGGCCGGAGACGGCCGCGTGAATGGGGGAGAAGCACGGGAAGAAGCGCGGCGGCGGTAAAGTCGATAGCTTGCTCACAGCCCAGCACATCGGCGAACCTAATCGTAAGCGAGCGGGCGATAACGACCCATACGGAGCCGGAGAGCAATCCGGCAAACGCGCAAAGCTCGACACACGCTCGGTTGCCGCCAATGTTCGAGCGCACGCAGCACAGGAACGGGCGGTCCCCAAGGTGGAGCCCCTGCCCACGCAGCCCCCGCCCCCGCCGCCCCCGCACATGCCGCTCCCCCCCCCTGCGTCTCTCCCCTTGCCCACGTCGCTTCTGTCACCACCGGTACGGACGAGACGATTAGAGCTCAGTTGTGTCCGTAGTAGTCGTCTCCTCCTTGTCTTTGGGTGTGTCGAAGCACGTGCAGCATCCTCCCTTGTGTACTAAGTTGGGGAACACCTCCTGACAGAAGGCATACTTGTGTAGAGTGACCGTGCTCTTGGTAGGGCGCTGGGTCATGAGCTATGTCACCGCCGGTACGGACGAGACGATTAGAGCTCAGTAGTACTCGTGGTAGTTGTCTCTTCCTTGGGCTTCGGCGTGTCGAAGCACGTACAGCGTCCTCCCTTGTGTACTAAGTCGGGGAACACTTCTTGGCAGAAGGCGTACTTGGGCAGAGTGACCTTGTCGTCGTTAGGACGCTGGGTCATAAGCTAAGTCTTTGCAGCGACTTAGGCGACTAGGGAGTAACGGGTTCCCGCCTTATCTGTTCGTCGATAAGACCCCGCTTTGAATAGAAGGAAGAGACTTCTGTTATTTAGACAGGAGACTCAACTTGCCGCTACCTGGCCAAGTTGGTCGTCCTTAAATACACAAGAAAGCTACCAAACACGTACAAAGTATTAGAAACAAAACACGAGGGGGCACAGCAACCTGAAACAACACGATGCTGGCCTGCTGTCCATCCACATCAAAACGAGGCACTACACGCATCAATGACAAGTGATCCGATCAATCCATACAGTACTAGCCCGGTTCAGGAACTTACCCCGGTCCACGAGGCGTACAAGCTAGCCTCGTCCCAGGAGCCGGTTACATCACACCGCCGCTTAGACTAGATGTCCGCATCTAGTCCATACCCCCTCTGAACTGAGCCGTCCTCCTCCCTCGATACCCTCGGGTGCGCTGCTCGGGGCATCCCACCATCCGGAGATTGCCCGTCTTACTGCCCAGCCGGGCCAGCTCGAGGCGCGCCCTTGACGCCTCTTGGGCCTCCCGCATGCCTCGCTGCTCGGCTTGGAGGTGGTCGATGCGGAGCCTGATGTCCAGGAGCGAGATCTCGAGCTCCCTGAAGCGTGTGACCTCGGCTTGGAGGGGCCAGTCTCCGTTGTCCCGGACTTCCTGGACGAGCATGCTGTAGACGCTAGAACTGCCTTTAAGTAGGGCGAGCAGCCAGGGTTGTAAGGGGAGGACGACGTCTTCGTCCTCGCTGTCGATGTCGCGCTCGGCGTATACCTCGGCCACATAGGGGGTCTCACCCGGAGAGTGACTCTTGGGGAGCCCCGCGACCCTACCGTCGGCGAGCTGCTTGACCCACCATGCGGGCTGGTAGTACCCGTCTTGGATGGGGATGACGAAGTTAGGGGCCCTCTCCTTGATGTTGAGTACGTACCCCTCTGGTGCGTCCTCCCTTGGCTGTACGCGAGCCAGCGCTTCTTCGAAGCGGAGTTTCTGCAGGGCCATCTGCTCGCTCCAGGTGTCGGACTCGGTACGGTGGTCAGCTTCCCTCTTACGGATGGTGGCCAGGAGTCCCTGGGCAATGTGCATGAGGGAGATGGGGTCGTTCGGCTCGAGTTGGAGGCCGACGGCGGCAGTGGACGGTGAGAGGGGTGGTGCCATTGGGGGTGGTGTTCCTCTGGGCGAGCAGACGGAGGGGTTGTTGGAGACGTCGGACATGACTCACCCGTGGAATACGCAGTACTGGTCGTAGCAGAAGCAACGGTGTAGGAGGATGTGGTCCTGGGGGAGCTTGTTGAGGTACAAGTAGAGGAAGTGTCGGAAGGGTTGGCCGGGGGCGAACTCGGAGTAGGCGGGCTTTTTGTCCCTGGTGACGGTGCAGTGGAGACGTTCGATGAGGGGACGCTTGGGTAGACGGGGAACGATGTGGAACTGTAGGTGTAGGAGTAGGACTTGTTGGAGTGGCCGCGAGTCTTTCTTGTCGTCGCGGATGTACTCAAGGAGGGGTTGGTTGGTTGGTCGAGAGGCCAGGGTGGAGAGGATGACGGTTTCAACGTCCCCTGTCGTCCTTTTATCTTCCTGGTCGGGCGTCTCTGTTGGTACTCTTTGATTAGGCCGTCCGCGTGGACCTGGTCAGCAGGTTCCCATGTGTTGTCGTGATCGGGGTATCCCTTCCATTTGATCAGATATTGAAGGCGCTTGGTGCGCCCATATTGCCTGTGACCTTCGATACGTTCCACCTCGAATTCTTCTTCTCCATTGATAAGGTCTGGTGATGGTCGGGAGAAGTTAGGACCGTGGGCGGTCGTCTCATGATAGGGCGATAAGAGGGATGCATGGAACACGTCGTGGATGTTCCATGAGACGGGGAGTTTCAGTTTGTACGCCACCGGTGATACTTCTTTGACGACCCTGAAGGGTCCATACTGCTTCGGGGCCAGCTTGGTCTTCTGATGTCGGACTTTCAGGTGGGTTGCCTCGAGCCAGACTTCTTCTCCGACTTTGTATTGTGATGGGATTACCGATTTTCCTTTTGCGACTTGATTGATGGCATCGATGGCCTGGGCTCGCTTTTTGTTCATGATGGAGACCCGATTTTCAGCGGTCTCGTTCCTTGATGGTGGTGTTTCTGCTGGGAGCAACTCCGGTTCGTACCCCAGAAGGATTTGATTGGGCGATAGACCGGTCGTCTCGTTTCTTCGGTTATTGTGTACCGCCGACGCTATCGTCAGCCAGTGGGTCCAGTCTTCGGGGGCCGACGACGTTACGAGTCGGAGGTATTGTTCTACCCATTGGTTTTTCCTTTCGGAAATCCCATCCGTTTGCGGGTGGAAGGCCGTTGACAGGTTCTGCTGGGTGGTCAGCTTCTTTGCGAGTTCTCGGCCAAAGTGGGAGGTGAAGCGTGGGTCCCTATCGCTAATAACCTTGGTGGGGAGTCCGAACCATCTATAGACGTTATCCAGGTATAGTTGGGCTATCCCTAGCCCAGTTATCGTTGTGGAACATGGAAGGAAGATGGCTGCTCGCGAGCATCCGTGGTCCACGATGGTGAGGATGGCGTCCTTCCTTTGTGCATCGGTAGTCCGGTAATGAGGTCCATTGCCACCTGTTGGAAGGGAAGGGTTTGTTCGTCGGTGGTTATGCGGAACAGGGGAATTTTCTTCCTGTGAGTTATGATTTGTTTTGTTGGCAAGTTGCGCATCCTTTGACGTAGTTGGCGATCCATTGGTTCATCCCTGGCCATCGCGGTCCTTGTCTTGCTCGTCTTATCGTTTCGTCTCTTCCTGGATGTCCCGCAGTGACGTGGTCGTGGGCGAGGATCATGGCCATCCTCTTCCTCTCTTCGGGGAACGGTGTAGTTTCCAAGTTTGACCGATTTATGAATTTTGACGGTGGGAGTACGGTGATTCCTTGGTTATCGTCCTTTCCCTGGTCTATGCCTGGTGGTCGTGACAGCGCATCGGCTGGGACGTTGTCCTTCCCTGGTACGTGTTGTATTTCGTAGTCGTACTCTTGGAGGTCTGCGTGCCAGCGTGCCGTTCGCCTGTTCAGGTTTCGTGGTGACTTCCAATACTGGAGGTTGGCATGGTCAGTTAGGATGGTGAACGGTTCTTTGGTCCATCCTAGGTATGGTCGCCAGTGTGCGAGGGATTTCATCACGGCTAGCAGCTCCCTCTCATAGATATCATAATTTCGTTCTGCTGGAATGAATGTTGCGGAGTAGTAGGCGACTGGATGTGTGACTGGTTTTGAGCGTTTGGCCAAAGTTGGTGAGGTTTCTCCCCTTTGCGAGAGTACGGCGCCCACGCCGTATGCAGAGGCGTCTGTTTGGAGGTAGAATCGCTTGTTAAAGTCAGGTTGTGTAAGCACCGGGCTGCAGCACATTTTGTTTTTAAGTTCTTCGAACGCTCGGTGCTGGCTTTCTCCCCAGTGCCAATCGGTGGTTTTCTTTGTAAGGTCTAGTAGTGGGCGGGCGATTTTTGAGTAGTTTGGGACGAAATATCGGTAGTAGCCAGTGAAGCCCAGGAATTGTCGTACTTCGGTCGGGGTGCGGGGAACCGTCCAGTCCGCGACCCCTTTGAGTTTCGTAGGGGTCCATGCGTATTTTATTCCTTCCGACGATCACTTCCAAGTAGTCGATCTCGTCTTTTGCGAAGTCGCATTTTTCCGGCTTCAGGTATAGATCGTTCTCCTCGAGTTTGTCGAGGACGAGGTGTGTATAGTCTGTGTGTCTCTGTTGGTGTTGTTTTTCGGTTTCGCCTTCCCTTGGTTTAGTGTGGATGGCGATGTCGTCCATGTATACCGATAGCCATCCCTGCGCGACTTCCCTTCGGAAGATGGTGTTCATCATCATCTGAAAGGTGGCCGGTGAGTTAGTGAGGCCGAAGAACATGACGGTTGGTTCGAATAGCCCCTCGCTGGTGAGGAATGCCGCCTTCCATTCGTCCCCTTCTTTGATACGGATGTTGTTGTACCCCCACCTTACGTCGAACTTGGTGAATAGGGTGCATCCGCTAAGGCGATCGATAGTTTGGGGAATCAGAGGGGAGACGTTTCTATTTTTCACGGTCCATTTGTTAATCGGGCGATAGTCCTGCACCGGGCGTAGTTTCTTGTCTTTCTTTTTGACGAAGAAGAAGTTGGCAGCATAGGGGCTCCATGATTCTCGTATGGTCCCCCTCTTTAGGTGCTCGGCCACAAACTTGTGCATTTCTTCTCGCTCAGCTTGGTTGAGGGGAAGGAAGTCCTTGCGGGGAGCGTCGCGGGGGCGTTGGGTAGTAGTTCGATGGCGTGGTCCCATACGGTGTGCCTGGGCAGTCGTTGCGACTGTTCTTCGCTGAACACCTTTTTGTGCCGTTCGTATTCGGCTGGAATGGCGTGTCGTGGGTTTTCGTTCGGTTGGGCCGGGTGTACTGTGACGCGTCCGATGTAATATCGGTCTTGGTCAGGTTTTCGAGGGACGTTTCGGTTCCTTGGCACGAAGACTGCCCTTTTTGGCATTATGGGCTCGGAGGATGATTGGCAGTTGGGTGTGGTCGATCCAACCTTTTCTCCAGTCTATCTTGGGTTGGGCCGCTGCGAACCACGAGTATCCTAGGATCGCCTTATGGTCGCCTAGGTCAGAGAGGAAGAATCTAAGCGGGGTTCTTGCCGATCCAGTTTGTACTTGTAGGTCGGTGTAGAACTTGACCTTCGCCGTCTCGGTTTTCCGTTCCGTCCACGTTAAATAGCTTTCGTGGCCTTGCCAGTTGTTTGATTGGTAACCTCAACCATCTGGCATAGGTGAGGTTCATGAAGTTCTCTGTCGCCCCGGAGTCAACCAGGGCGATCGTCTCGGCTCTTTTCGCGATGGAATGGATGTAGCATCGGACTGTCATTGATTTTCGTGCTGATATATATACATCGCTATCGCTATCGCTTCCCTGCTTAATCAGTGCCGACCTGATCAAGCTGTGGGAAAATCCTGCGGACTCTCCTCTCCTACTTCCTTTGCCAGTTGTTGTTTTTCGTCAAAGGTCATCGCGTTGATCTCGGCTTTGAGGAAGGCGACCCTATCCATTTCGGGGGTGTTCCCTTCATAGACGGTCTCCTCGTTTGAGTCGAAGTCGATGAGGTTCGCCCTTGCTTTTCCCTTGCTTGGGCAGGCCCGGGCGAAGTGTCCTATCTCTCCGCAGTTGAAGCAGGCGTTGCTGTTATTCCTGGGAGGGAAGTTGGCGACATTAGCCCTGGAGCGCCAGTTGTTTCGTCCTCGTGTTTGCTGCTGCCCTCCTCTTTGTTGATAGAAGTTGGGCGCTCTCGACCTGCTGAGGTCCATTGGCACGGTCTGGTTATTCATCCATCTCGGGGCGTTCGACGAGTGGTATGGTTGTCGGTATGGTTGCGGGTTTGCTGGTTTTTGGAAGAAGGGGCGTCGTTGTCCCCTGTTCTGTTGGAAGGGGAAGTTCACTCTGTTGTCTGCTTTTGGATCGTGCCGTATCGCCAGTAAGTCGCGGATGGTTCTTTGGGCGATGGTACTTTCGATGGCCCTTTGTTTTATGGCCTCGTACCCTCTTACGGGTGGGCTGGCCATGACGTCCGTCATTGTTTTTGGGGTGAGACCGAGTAGGAAGAGTCGGGTCGTTGCGTTGTCTCCCGCGGTGTAGCCGGCTCTTCGGGCCAGTTCTTCGAACTTTGATATGTATAGGTCTATCTCGCCTGGTTTCATAGCTAGGTTTTGTAGGGCAGTGCGGGCTCGGTCTTCTTTGGCCGAGTCGAGGTATTGGGCGGCGAATTCTGTTAAGAACTGGTCCCATAGCATGGGGATGTTGTCGGCGATGGGGTCTAGTGCGTCGAGCATGGCTCCTATGTCCCTGGTCCATCCTGTGACGTCTTCTCCCTTCATGTGGGTGAGGGTGAAGGCGATCTTTTTCATGGGGGAGTTGAAGCCGCTTACGTCTGCGTTAAGGCGCAGGTATCCCTTTACTTCTTCGATGAAGTCGTCCGCTTTGGTCCTGTCGCCGTCGAACGTTTCGGGGAGTTTGCCCATAGCTCGCACATCTTGTGCTACGGCCACGGGTTGGAGTGGGTTTGGTCCCGCTCCTCCGCCGCCTCCTCCTCCTCCACCGCCTCCTCCGCCGCCTCCTCCGCCTCCACCTCCGCCTCCGCCTCCACCTCCTCCTCCGCCACCGCCTCCTGACGGAGGGGCGCGTTGGAGGGCTTTTTGGAAGGCTTTGGTGACATTCGCTTGGGCAGCGGTTGTTGCGGTAGTGGTGGTTTGGGTGGCGGTTTGGGTTGCCATTGTGGTCGTCTTTTGGGGTTGCGTTAGGGTGGTCTTGGTGGCTTGCGGTTTTTGTTTTGTTGCTACTGCTTGTGCGAAGGTTGTGCCCTGTTGAATTGGGCTTCGGCGAATTTGCTCGTCTATTTGGTGGTCCTCTTCGTCTGAGGAGTCCCTGCTTGGTTTCTCTTTGGCCGGTTCTTTCTCTTTGACCGGTTCTTCTACTACTATACTCGGGGTGGTTGCGTCGCTGGCTTCGATGCTGATATCGAAGTTGTGTATACTAGGTTCGGGTTGTCCGAGTACGAATTCTTTCCTGTTTGCTCCTGGTAGGATGCGGTGCCACACTCCGTTGTGTATGGTCACTGGTCCAGCGTCTTTGATCTCTAGGTCGCTGCTTCTACAGAACAGTTGGATGGGTTTCCCTTTCTTGTTGGCTGATTCGTGTGCTTCGAGTATTCTGATCCTCGAGTTGGGTCTTGTGACGATCAGCTGTTCCTTTGTTAGATACTTTGGGTGGTTGGCGTCTATGCTGTCTTTGCTGCTGCTAGCCGTAGTTTTTACGAAAGTTGAGTCTAATGTCACCGCCGGTACGGACGAGACGATTAGAGCTCAGTAGTACTCGTGGTAGTTGTCTCTTCCTTGGGCTTCGGCGTGTCGAAGCACGTACAGCGTCCTCCCTTGTGTACTAAGTCGGGGAACACTTCTTGGCAGAAGG
Source organism: Russula emetica (assembly GCA_015178925.1). Taxonomy (NCBI): domain Eukaryota; kingdom Fungi; phylum Basidiomycota; class Agaricomycetes; order Russulales; family Russulaceae; genus Russula; species Russula emetica. The sequence goes on along the minus strand of WHVC01000044.1, from coordinate 78,583 downwards.
CGTACTTGGGCAGAGTGACCTTGTCGTCGTTAGGACGCTGGGTCATAAGCTAAGTCTTTGCAGCGACTTAGGCGACTAGGGAGTAACGGGTTCCCGCCTTATCTGTTCGTCGATAAGACCCCGCTTTGAATAGAAGGAAGAGACTTCTGTTATTTAGACAGGAGACTCAACTTGCCGCTACCTGGCCAAGTTGGTCGTCCTTAAATACACAAGAAAGCTACCAAACACGTACAAAGTATTAGAAACAAAACACGAGGGGGCACAGCAACCTGAAACAACACGATGCTGGCCTGCTGTCCATCCACATCAAAACGAGGCACTACACGCATCAATGACAAGTGATCCGATCAATCCATACAGTACTAGCCCGGTTCAGGAACTTACCCCGGTCCACGAGGCGTACAAGCTAGCCTCGTCCCAGGAGCCGGTTACAAGCTAAGTCTTTAGAGCGACTTAGTTTACTGTAGAGTAATGGGTTCCCGCCTTATCCGTCCGTCGATAAGACCCCGCTTTGAATGGGAAGAGAAGAGACTTCTGTTATTTGGACAGGAGACTCAACTTGCCGCTACCTGGCCAAGTTGGTCGTCCTTAAGTATCCTAAGGAGACTACAGGCACGTACAAACTATCGACCAACAAACAGTAGGGACACAGCAATCTAGAACAACACGATGCTGGTCACCACCCCCCCACTTAGACTAGATGTCCACAACTAGCCCATATTCCCCCTGAACTGCATTGTCCTCCTCCCCTTGAACCCACGGCTGCGTACATCGGGACTCACAGTACGGAGGTTACCTGCCTTTCGATCCAACCTGGCCATCTCGAGGCGCACCCTTGACACCTCTTGAGCCTCCTGCATGCCTCTTTGTTCGGCTTGGAGGTGGTCGATGCAGAGCCTGACGTCAAGGAGTGAAATTTCGAGCTTCCTGAAGCGCGAGACCTCGGCTTGGAGGGCCCAGTCCCCGTTGTTCTGGACCTCTTGGGCGAGCGCACTGTATACGCTAGAGCTGCCTTTAAGGAGGGCAAGTAGCCAGGGAGGTAGGGGGAGGATGATGTTGTCATCCTCATCGTCGCCGTCGCATTCGGCGTATACTTTGGCGATGTAAGGGGTCTCGTCGGGGGAGTGGCTTTTGGGGAGCCCTGTGACCCTACCGTCAGGCAGCTGTTTGACCCACGATGCAGGTTGATAGTACCCATCTTGGATGGGGATGACAAAGTTGGGGGCTCTCTCCCTGATGTTGAGTACGTACCCTTTGGGTGCATCCTCCGTTGGCTGTGCGCGGGCCAGTGCTTCTTCGAAGCGGATCTTTTGTGCCGCCATCTGCTCGCACCAGCTGTCCGACTCGGTACGGTAGTCAGCTTCCCTCTTACGGATGGTGGCCAGGAGTCCCTGGGCGATGTGCATGAGGGCGTTGGGGTTTTGCGGGTCGAGTTGGAGCCCAACGGCGGCGGTGGACGGTGAGAGGGGTGGAGCCATGGGGGATAACCTCCCTTTGGGCGATGCGATGGAGGGGTCGTTAGAGGCGTCGGACATGTCTTACCCGTGGAACACGCAGTATTGGTCGTGGCAGAAGCTGGAATGCAAGAGGACGTGGTCTTGGAGGAGTTTGTTGAGGTAGAGATAGATGAAGTGGCGATAGGGTTGACCGGGGGTGAACTTGGAGTAGGCGGGCCCTTTGGTGCTGACTGAGAGGTGGAGTCGCTTGATAAGAGGTTTCTTGGGTAGGCGGGGAACGATGTGGAACTGTAGGTGTAGGAGTAGAACTTGTTAGAGCGGCTGGGGTCTTCCTTGTCGGCGCGAATGTATTCGAGGAGGGGCTGGTTGATTGGGCGAGACAGGATGGAGAGGATGGTGATTCAAGCGACCCTTGTTGCTGTCACCGCCGGTACGGACGAGACGATTAGAGCTCAGTTGTGTCCGTGGTAGTCGTCTCCTCTTTGGTGATAGGCGTGTCGTAGCACGTGCAGCGTAGTGTTTTGGCGGCTACAAGAGCCGAGCCGAGCCGTTAGCCGAGCCACAATTAGCCAGGCAGTCAGCTTGTTAGCCGAGCTGCGCCGTGGGCACCCATGCCACTTAGCCGCGCCAAGCCGCGCCGCCAAAATAGCTGGCGTTTCTCTGGCTAGAGTGCCGCTCAGCTCCCAATCCAGATCGCAAAAATTGTAGTCAAATCTTAGTTCCCATACATCAAACTACAGCTCTACAACAAAATCAACGCGTGATACATCATTGCCTACATGTACCTCAAAGCCCAACGTCTCAAACTACGAAAACATGCTACTTTCAGGACCTTGTACGAGTGGCCCGAGTGGGTGTTTGATGTATGTACCGAGACGGTTTAGCAATCGTGCGAGTCGAAGAGCGAAGGCTAAATAAATCTAGTTAGTGCCGCTATTCATAGAGGGCGAGGTCACTTACACCCGACCAGTGAAGATAGGTGCACGGTCCACGCTGACATGGGGTGGTGCTTTGATGGGCTGATCAGTCACGGTTTCCGAGCACTGTAAGAGGATGGAATGAAGGAACTGATAGTCCGGTTTCTTGTCAAAGCCAAGAGAACGGACATAGGTGACGAATTTGCAGAAGGGAGCGGGTAAGCCTTCGCACAGCTCTTCCACTGTGATCGATGTTTTCTTACGGAGGACTACCTCCTCGTCGTTGCCTGTGGAATTGCTGGTCCAAGGCAACTCGCCGAGTGCTGAATAAATGATGGTATAGGCGAGAGACTCTAGGTCATCACGACGCGACTGGACATTGCCTTGCTGGCCACTGATGGATGCGAACGGAAGGGTACCAACGATTGAATGATTCGTTGTGAAAGGGATATGTAAATAAGTTGCGGGATTACGGAACAATCGTGCCAAGCCGAAATTGATGAGAAAGAGGGTAGGAGGAAGGTTATCAGCACGAATCATGAAATTCCCAGGTTTAATGTCACGATGGATGTAGTGTCGATCATGAAGTGACTGGACTGCTAAGAGCTGCATGTGAGGGTGTGTTTAGGTTTAGTATGATTGTTTGTTTTATATAACGTACCATTTGGGTGGTGTACGAGAATGTCTTCCTGTGGTCAAACTCAAGCTGATCGATCAGGTCGCCCAGTGAAGTTCCGAGATGATCGAGGACAATAACTTCATATATACTTTCCTTGCCGTACCAGAGTACTCGAGGGATTCCTTTGCCACCGGCGATAGTTGTATACACGTTGTGTTCATGACTGAGCCTTGAAGGTAAGCCGCATGGGTGCCCTATCTTCACAGCAACATCACCCCCGTCGCAATGTCTTTTCCTAGAGAGACACTCCCTAACGAACTCAGGAAAGTGTGTCAAACTCGAGTCAGAGTTGAGCTCATCAGATCCCCCAGTACCGAGTAGGTTACATACTCTGTACCGGCCACCAACACGCACAATATCTGACTTTGAGGGAGAGAATCGCTTCTCCGAGGTATGTCGTGGATTTCGAAGGTGCGTAGTCGTCATCAACGTTAAGAGAGAGAAATGATGGGTAAAGTCAACTTGGGGGATGCGTCGGTTCACTAAATTGCGAACTCCGATGTCAAATAAACACCAATAATATCGCACGCAACTGCTGTGCGATCATCTCTGTCAGTACAGACAGTAACATCAGGAAAACGTCAATTTACTTAAGTCTACTTAGGTACACTTATGTTTCTTAAATCTGCATTAAGACAATTAAGAGTACTAAGAACTCTTAGTTTGACTTAATATTTTTAACATCAAAGTGATTTTAAGGTAATCAAGTCATAAAAACTCATTAAGACACACTTACTGCTGTAAGTAAAATTAAGCAAACCAAAGATACCTACCCTACCTTAAGCCTGCTAACACCTATTCCCTAATCTTCCAGTACCCAGCCTGTCGCTGCGTGCAGGACCAACAGGTCACCCGATGCTGGGCAGTGAGTAAGGTGGCATCTCTGATTGGCCATTGGTAAACGCACCAAGCTGCGGTGGACCATGGGAGGCAGGGGCAGGGGCAGGGGCAGGAGGGGGGCCAATGGACACGCCACCGGATACGGGTGAGGGTGCTAGGGATGGCTGTGGTTGAGGACAGACGGGTCCATCCTGGACTGGTCCCTGTGGAAGACGAAGGTAACTTTGTTAGCTTGGTAACAAGGTGAGGGTGGGATGTGGTAAGTGGTGGCGGTGATTTAGCTAAACCACTCGTTAGGCAGGGCAAATGCACAGTAACACGAATTGCATGAAACGTACCCGTTGTACTCGCGATTTTTGAAGACGGTGATGATGAGAGTGGTTGACTAGCTCCAGGAGCAGAGCTATTCTGCTCCATGAATCTTTTATTGATTTTGACTGCGCTGAACCTTTTGAGAGGTACAGTTGAGCTACTGACAACAGTAGTGCTTGCTGCAAAAAAGTTCAGACATGAGTGAACGAAAACAACTGGAAGCGACGATAAATCGCCTACCATCCTTTCCCTGCTCCGCGGTCGTGGAAAGGTCTGATAGCGCCGGGAGTACGGCCGGGGGCGGGCTAGCGGGAGGGGAACTAGTAGATGCCTCCGCTGTGCCATTCATTATTAGGGTGTCTTGCTGAAAATTTGTGGCACTGTAAGGCTGTGCACCTGCGTGAATTGCAGCGTGTGGTTGTGTTGGCTTTATCGGCATAGGGGAAGCAGTGGTCACGCCAGCGGGTGTTGCTTCAGCAGATGGTGTAGCAGAGTCTCGTTTTTTTGAATGTGCCATCGATATCATTGTCCGGTTTCCAGACACGAGGTACACCATGCTCATCGTAACAGAAACACTCCTTGAAGTATGTGCGCAACTTTGTGAGGATTGCCGTGTCTGCTGTTTGCTCATCAACCTTGGCATGCAGAGCAGCCCACACACGTTGCCGTAGCGTCGCAATCGCCTCGTCATTTTCTTCATCCATACAGTCGAAACCTGTCCCATAAAGGTCAGCGGACGTTTATGCACTGTCAAGCAGGTGCCCTACTTCTCGCTTTGCTAAGGTACGAATGTTCAGAGTTCGCAAGTGTATCCTTGTAAGTCTGGAGAACGTTGTCCCCAGGAGTGGAGGATGAGTGCGATTCCTCCGATCCGTTAAGTGACGGGGGGACAGGGCTGCTTTAGATTTGCACCATCCAAATTCACATCTGGCATGCATCCTTCTTTCCGCGCCTCACACAGGCCGCTTATTTCTTTCATTGGGAAACGTCAATGGCCACCTGGTTCGTGTCGCGCCTTTTTCGCAGTCTGTGTCCCCACTCAACATGGTCCAGGGCCACAACCTCAGCGCCCTTTGTGTCTCTGTCAGAGGTCAGCGCGCCACCGACGCCACCGTCATGGCCACCAGAAGATGCTCCGCGACGATCGTCACGGTGTCTCTTGGGGTTCTGACGCCGCTGCGTTCCATGATTGATGATGTCGGCTTCCCGTTGTCGCGCTGGGCGCGATCCGTCCCTGCGAGCGACGGAATCGGATGGTGGCTCATCCACGCCTGCGGGTTTGAGGAACTTGGGGGGAGTCGGGGGATGATTCTGACGAGGATTAGAATGAGGAAGAGAGGGAACAGTATTGTTGTTGATCTTGTCGATCTCATTGGGTGATGGTGCGGAGACCGGTGGCGACCGCGGTGACTGGGACGCACGTGCAGGTGCGCTCTGTTGCTGCTGGGCCAGCTGTTGTTGGTGTTGCTGCACCGCCGTGGCCTGAGAAGGTGTCTGTGGATGGGGACGAGGACCGATGATGATGGCGTCATGGCGGAATGTGGGTGCAATACCCGTCCTGTAGGGAAAAAACCCAAACAGATGCCCATCAGATGACGGAGTGTAGATAGTAGGGTCAGCAGTGAGCCCCTGGTGATCACCAGCAAACACATCGCGTTGCTGCTCTTCCTCAAGAGGGATGGTCGGTGTAAGGGGAAATGTCGGCATGGGCGCCAAGGGAGCCGACAGGTGTTGGTGTGAGTATTGCTAGGAGAGAGAAAAAGAAGGTGGATGGCGGTGGGGGTGTGGAGCCAAGGAAGGAAGAAAGCATGCATTGGGAATGAGAACGGGACGAACATACGCACATGGCATGGTTGATGTGTACATCGAAAGATGTACGTTGTCCCTGAGCACATACAAGCCATCGTCGCACACGCAAACCCACACGGACATGGAATGCTCGTTTTGACCTTGTGCTTGGGCATCGCTCTGCACTTCCCCGAAGAGCCATCATATTGCGCCGCGCCAGTGCGGTATGCGCCAAAGTCGGAATTGGTTGAGCCAACAGGTGGGCAGGGGTTGGACGGGTGAGAGAAATATGGATGACGATCCAAATGGGGCGAGGCTGGTGGGGTTACTGGAGAAATGAGTGTGGCGAAGAAGTCATCAATGTCCGGTTTGGTCGATGCGGCAGAGGCCAACGGCTCGACAATTGAGGCAGTGGCACGGAGTGCGCGATGAGATAGTGCATGCCAGCGCCGGAAACTCGAGCTTCCACTCACTCATGACAGTCCAATATGGGACGGTTGGCCAAGAACGAAGATGCTGGATCAGTTGTGAGCTGTGGCGGCTCACTGTGAGGAAATTCCGCTAAGTCCAAAATTGTTCCACGGTTCAATTTGTGACGCGTCACACATCAAAGCATCAACTTCAACTTGAATACCGCTGACCGCTGACGACTTCTCATATACCCAGCACATCCACCCCCACCACTGGCAAACATGGCTGACAATGACACATCCCGCCGCATGGTAACACGGCCAAAGAATACATCAACGTGTCGTCGGAGTGCCCAACCTTTTCGGTCAGCGCACGCCTTGCCGACTATAACCATCACAGGTCCCATTGTCATTTACGAGCAGTTCAAGTTTTTCTTCGACCTCTATTTCCTCCTCGTCACCCTATCCCAATTTGCTCCTGCCTTCAGAACTGGTGCGCTCTCATTCTTTCTGTAATATTGTCGCTCTGAGTCGATCTGACATCCTTATCCCCCTTTCCTACATCCTCGGTAGGTTTATAACACACATCGCCTCGCTCACCTTTGTTCTCCTCATCACTATGGGCAAGGAAGCCTATGATGACTATAAGCGCAATCTACGCAACCGTGAGGCCAACTCGGCGCACTACCTTGTCCTTGCCTCGGGCGCATCGTCTCCTTCCGACGAGGAAGAGCTATCACATTCCTTGCTCGAAGGCGATTTCCCGCCCACGCGCTCCGTCCCATCTTCCTCCATACACGTCGGCGATCACGTCCTGCTAGAGAGGAACCAGCAGGCTCCGGCCGACCTCATCCTACTACGCACGTCCGACTCATCAGAAACTTGCTTCATCCGCACCGACCAACTGGATGGCGAGACTGATTGGAAGCTGCACGTCGCTGTACCAGCGACGCAAAAGCTGCCCTTCGACCATAAACTCCTCAACCTTGACGCTGAGATCTATGGTGCGTCTCTCATAGCTGATTATACCCCCCTGTTTGCTCATACTCCTCCCGTTCCCGCAGCGGATGCTCCCAGCAAGGACATCCATACATTTATTGGCACATTTACGATTAACACGCCGCCCACTGTGTCCTTGAACGAGGTACCCATGGTCCAAGTACCGACGATCGAGCCACTCTCTGCGGAGAACGTGCCATGGGCGAATACCGTGCTTGCTGCGGGGTCCGCTATCGGTTTTGTGGTATATACTGGGCCAGAGACGCGCGCGGTGATGAATACGAGTCACCCACAGACGAAAGTTGGGCTATTGGACCACGAAATCAGTCAACTCGCCAAGGTGTGTCGTTCTTGGCCTTGCTTGGGTCAGCGAGTGCTGATTGTGTAAACCAAGATTCTGAGTGCAGTGTCTTTCGCGCTGTCCGTTGCGCTCGTTGCGTTGAACGGGTTCCGTGGATTCTGGTACATCTACGTGTTCCGATTCTTGATTTTATTCTCGTCGATTATCCCTATCAGGTGGGCCATTAAAGTGAAAAGAGCAAATAATTGAACTGAATTCTGAACAGTTTACAGGTCAATCTGGACATGGGAAAGACAGTCTACGCCCATTTGATCATGAATGACAACGAGATCCCAGGCACGATCGTACGCACCAGCACTTTACCTGAAGAACTCGGCCGAATCGAGTATCTTCTCAGTGATAAGACCGGTACATTGACCCAGAATGGTGATCCCCTTTCCTGATTCTGTCCTTCCTTTCCTTTCTTAAATGGATCTGTTCCAACAGAGATGGAAATGAAGAAGCTTCATTTGGGTACAATGTCGTTTGGCTTTGATACGATGGACGAAGTTGTCCACCAACTCGACACCGCTTTTGGAGTAGACGGTGAGCCAGGCCGATATCCCTCACTTCATTCCTTCCTCATTGGTTCTGCCTCAATTAGGTACGACTCATGCCTGACACGGTTCATTGTCAACTGGCGTGCAGTTGGCCACTCCCGGTCACCGTGACATGTCCGCGCGCATACGTGATGTCGTTCTTAGCCTCGCCCTCTGCCACAATGTAAGTTCTGGTCTATTTTTTGCCCCGCACCTCCCTCATGATGAATGACCCGGTCCTAGGTCACTCCTGTCACCAACGACGATGGGTCCGTCGCTTACCAAGCATCTTCACCGGACGAAGTCGCCATCGTAAACTGGACTTCGTCAGTCGGTTTGACACTTACATTTCGCGACCGCACGCGCATTGAACTCCGCACACCATCTGGCACCACGCTCGCCTACGATGTCTTCGAGATCTTCCCCTTACATCCAAACCTAAGCGTAAATGGTTGGGTACAGTGGCTGGGTACGGGTATACGAATGGTTTGCAGCATTGATGTCACATTTTGTGCCTTAAACATCCTTAGGTGCTTAGTTGCCTTATTTGTTTACCTAGTTTAGATGTTGAAATATATCATTTTCACGAAAATCTTAATTCCCTGAAAGTGGCTTAGTGTCTTAATATGCTTAATATACTTAATTTAAGTGCATTAAGTGAGGTTTCAGAAATCGACTCTACTGAGATTAAGTAATGACTGTCTTAATCAAATTTTACTTAAATTTACTTAATATGCCATTTAAGACAATTAAGATGGGGTTAAGACAAAATAAGTAATTTGACGTTTTCCTGATGAACGTGGCCAAGGAAAATATATTCTCATTGCAGTGACGTAAAAAAGCTGGGGTTAAGACTCGCAATCATCGTAGTTAATAAGGTCATTCGCCACAAGCCACAAGCCACAAGTGAAAACTGTATAGTTTTCCCACAATATTATGTGAGGTCACCAAGCCTTTCTTTGGCAAAAGTCGTGTATAAGACATGTATATAATGGTATAGCTGATTCAGTATTCTAATGAGCGTCGAATTCTGCAACACATCCTCAGTTCCCACTGCATAAGGGTCCTATTCCATCAATGAGCCTGTCAGAGCAGCCGAGGCACCGGTTGTAGAGGAGGCGAGTGAGGCGAAGTCAGTGAACAGGCATTCATGCTGCGAGGAAAGCAACAGAAAACACAACACTAAGGATGCTCGTGAGTTGTGAAAAGTGGGATTGTAACAGATCGCGTACCATTGGATCTGAATGCCTTGGTAGGATTAGCTGTCGATGCTGCCCGCATGGGAAGCACCCGAGCCTGTCGGAGCAGCTGAGGCACCAGTTGTAGAGGAGGCGAGTGAGGCGAAGTCGGTGAAAATCTGCGTGCTCTGGTATGTTTGACAGTTCGAGCTGGAGGGTATACGGGGCGTATAGGGAAGCGACCCAATGGAAACAGTTTCGGCAGGTTGAGAGTAAGAGAGTGTTTGCCCGCCTGAAGTGTATACTCCAGGAATATCCATGAGGCCACTATCGCATACTTCGAATGTACCGTTTTGTGCGGCGTTGGACATGTTGTAAGGAAGACCAATGCAATCAAGAGTATGTTGACAATACCCTACAGGATTTGTGCCGTTGGGGTTACAGATCTTCATTCCGACAATGCCCCCGCCTACGAATTTGGTCCAATTGAAGGTATTCACTGGTGTGCAGTACTTGAAGGCCGGTAAAAGTGTTGGCGATGGGAGGGGTACAGATGCAAAAATCAGAAATGTTATTGACGAGTGTGGTAGCCGGATTGTGTCCCGCGGAGAATTTGATTGGGATAAACTTGTTGGGGTAAGGCAGTGTACGGAAAGAAGTTCGAGACCAAGAGATTTGAGGTATAGAGAAAACCGTGTACCCGCGCAAACGGGTACGGTATTTCACGGGTACGATAAACCCAAACCCATACCCGTACCCGGGAATACCCGTGACCTGATACTCACGGTGTTACCCATACCCCTGTCACACCTTACACACCGGATATAGTGACCTTCCCATTCAGCTTGGATCCACGAGAGGCGCATAGCAGGGCTGAGGACTGTTCAATGAAGTCAGAGGTTAGAGCGACAAATCTTGATTCAAAGAGTCACAGAACAAGTGCAGTGGGCGACGTGGGTCAGAACTCACAAATTTATCATACCATGCACTCTCCATTTGTGAGAGCAATTTAATGAAATCGTCGAACAATCCCGTGGGGAATTGGGGAACAGAGGAGGGATCCGAGGGAGGGGGTAGGAAACGATTCAAAAAGGCTTCCGCACTTATCGGTCCAATGAAAAAAGGGCTCATTTCAGTTGCAAGATGGGAAAAAATTGAAGTTCTATCTTCATATCTGTTGATATACCTGTCAGTGGTGGTGCTCTGTGTGTGAACAGGAGTCCCAGGCGGTAGAGAAGCGTTTGAGGGGGGGGGGGGTGCTCATAATGGCAACGGGTGACGTGGAGCTGGCTTGCGCCGGCTTTCAATGGCTTGCGCCGATTTTCCCAAGTCAACTAAAAAGGTCAGCTCGGTGACATGCGGCGCGGCTCGGCTAGCATTTTAGCCGACTCAGGCGCCGGCTTTAGCCGAGCTTTAGCTGGAGCTGCCGAAACACTAGTGCAGCATTTTCCCTTGTGCACTAGGTCGGGGAACACCTCCTGACAGAAGGCGTACTTGTGTAGAGTGACCGTGTCCTTGCTTGGACGCTGGGTCATGAGCCAAGTCTTAGAGCGACTTAGTTTACTGTAGAGTAACGGGTTCCCGCCTTATCTGTCCGTCGATAAGACCCCGCTTTGAATAGGAAGAGAAGAGACTTCTGCTATTTGGACAGGAGACTCAACTTGCCGCTACCTGGCTAAGTTGGTCGTCCTTAAATACCCTAAGGAGACTACAAACACGAACAGACTATCAAGCCACCAATACAAGGGACACAGCAATAGAAACAACACGATGCTGGTCACCAGTCCATCCACATCACAATGAGGCGCTACACACATCAATGACAGTTGATCCGATCAATCCATACAGTACTAGCCCGGTTCAGGAACTTACCCCGGTCCACGAGGCGTACAAGCTAGCCTCGTCCCAGGAGCCGATTACAGTCGCCCTTTTATCCTCTCAGTCGGGCGCCTCTGATGGTATTCCTTGATCAGGTCGTCCGCGTGGACCTGGTCAGCGGGTTCCCATGTGTTGTCGTGATCGGGGTAACCCTTCCATTTGATCAGGTATTGGAGACGTCTGGTGCGCCCATATTGCCTGTGACCTTCGATATGTTCTACCTCGAACTCTTCTTCTCCGTCGATAAGGTCTGGTGATGGCCGGGAGAAGTTAGGACCGTGGGCGGCCGTCTCATGATAGGGCGATAACAAGGATGCATGGAACATGTCGTGGATGTTCCATGAGATGGGGAGTTTCAGCTTGTACGCCACTGGTGAGACTTCTTTGATGACCCTGAAGGGTCCATACCGTTTTGGGGCCAGTTTCGTCTTCTGATGTCGGACCTTCAGGTGGGTTGCCTCGAGCCAGACTTCTTCTCCGATCTTGTACTGCGATGGGATTACTGATTTCCCTTTTGCAACCCTGTTGATGGCATCAATGGCTTGGGCTTGTTTCTCATTCATGACGGAGATTCAATCTTCAGTGGCCTCGTTCTTTGATGGGGGCGTTTCTGTTGGGAACAGTTCTGGTTCGTACCCCAGAAGGATTTGATTGGGCGATAGGCCAGTCGTTTCGTTTCTCCGGTTGTTGTGTACCGCCGACACTATTGTTAGCCAGTGGGTCCAATCTTCGGGGGCCGATGAAGTCACAAGTCGGAGGTATTGTTCTACCCACTGGTTTTTCCTTTCGGAGATCCCATCTGTCTGTGGGTGGAAGGCCGTCGACAGGTTCTGCTGGGTGACCAGCTTTTTGGCAAGCTCTCTGCCGAAGTGGGAGGTGAAGCATGGGTCCCTATCGCTTATGACCTTGGTGGGGAGTCCGAACCACTGATAGATGTTATCCAGGTACAGTTGGGCTATCCCCAGCCCTGTTATCGTTGTGGAGCATGGAAGAAAGATGGCTGCCTGCGAACATCCATGGTCGACGATGGTGAGGATAGCATCCTTCCCTTTGTGCATTGGGAGTCCTGTGATGAGGTCCATTGCTACCTGTTGGAAGGGAAGGGTTCGTTCGTCAGTCGTTATGCGGAACAAGGGGATCTTTTTCTTGTGAGTTATGATTTTGTTTTGTTGGCAAGTTGCGCAGCCTTTGATGTAGTTGGCGATCCACTGGCTCATCCCTGGCCATTGTGGTCCTTGCCTTGCCCGTCTTATTGTTTCGTCTCTCCCTGGATGTCCTGCAGTGACGTGGTCGTGAGCAAGGATCATGGCCATCTTCTTTCTTTCTTCAGGGATTGGTGTGGTTTCCAGGTTTGACCGGTTTATGAATTTCAATGGTGGGAGTACGGTGATCCCTTGGTTGTCGTCCCTGCCCTGGTCTATGCCCGGTGGTCATGATAGTGCATCAGCTGGGACGTTGTCCTTTCCTGATACGTGTTGTATCTCATAGTTGTACTCTTGGAGGTCTGCGTGCCAGCGTGCTGTTCGTCTGTTCAGGTTTCGAGGTGACTTCCAGTACTGGAGGTTGGCGTGGTCGGTCAGGATGGTGAACGGTTCTTTTGTCCAGCCGAGGTATGGTCGCCAATGTGCGAGGGATTTCATCACGGCTAGCAGCTCCCTCTCGTAGATGTCGTAGTTTCGTTCTGCTGGGATGAACGTTGCGGAGTAGTAGGCGACTGGGTGCGTGATCGGTTTTGTGTGTTTGGCCAAAGTTGGTGAGGTTTCTCCCCTTTGCGAGAGTACAGCGCCCACGCCGTATGCGGAGGCGTCTGTTTGGAGATAGAATCGTTTATTAAAGTCGGGTTGTGTGAGTACTGGGCTACAGCACATCTTGGACTTAAGTTCCTCAAACGCCCGGTGTTGGCTTTCTCCCCAGTGCCAATCAGTGGTTTTCTTTGTGAGGTCTAGTAGTGGGCAGGCGATCTTTGAGTAGTTTGGGACAAAATATCGGTAGTAGCCAGTGAACCCTAAGAATTGTCATACTTCGGTCGGGGTGCAGGGGACTGTCCAGTCCATCAGGAAAAGCGTTGGTACTTTTTTCGGTCTTTTAAAAGACAAAAAAGACAAAAAAGACAAAAAAAGACAAAAAAAGACAAAGACAATTTGTCTTTTGAAAGGCATGTCCGTTTACTTTTAAAGACAACATTTTACTTTAAAAAGACAATTTGTCTTTTCAAAGACAGTGTGTCTTTTAAAAGCCATCGGTTCACTTTTAAAAGACAATAAAAAGACAGAATTTCTTTTCAAAGACATTTTTCATTTCATAAGACATATACAATACACACTAGTACACTGCACCAGAAGACTAATAAGAACCACTCATGTGGGTGGCTAAATGAGAGGTCAGTATCAATTGTCCGCTGGCCCTGTGGGTTGCTGGATCGCGTGCACGAGCTTGAGGGAGTCGGAGTTGGCGAGGTCTATGTTTGCAGGGGAGACCACAAGGCCGCTGTTGGTGATGTTGCCGGAATCAAAGTGTCGACCCAACCTTCAGAGTGGTACGACGGCGCTCAGTGGCTTGAATGGGGCCCTTGCCATCAATGGGATTACCGAGCGCGTCAACGACAGGACCAAGGAGTGCAGGACCGACTGGAACGTCAACAATCTGGCCAGTGCGCTTGGCACTGCTGCCCTCCTTGATGAGACGGTCGTTACCAAAAATCGAGACACCAACATTGTACGTTCTTGAGACCCCAGACGTGTCCAATACTGTTATCGACGCCTATGTAACGAAACATGGGAGATTAACGTGTCGAGAGTTCAATAACTGTTGAAACGTACAGAGAATGCGACCAGTTTCTTCAATATTGTTGCTGACGTAAGAGCCAGCTATCCGAGATTCCAGGATGGAGGACACCTCCGATGCAGTTGCCATGACATGTCACAGCAAGCACGATACGATAGCAAAAGCAAAAATGTAACGAGTCAGCCGGATGCATATGGAACAGGACAACATGGCGAACCTGGCTTCGCAGTAGCATATGAGCGCGCAACAGCCGGTGCCACGCGGGAAGCATTCTAAAATCGAGTGGTAGAAGTTAACAAGTGATGTGGGGAAAAACCCCATTTCCAAAAAGTAAAAGAAAAGAAAAAAGAAACGACCTTCCGAGAGAGCACATTGGGGCTGCATAATCACCACCCATAGCTTCAAGCTGAATGCCTTCGGCCAATAGAGCATTGTGGACATTGCTCTGTAGAGGGTGTAAAATAGGAATCGAGAAGTAGACCAAGATGCATGATATTAACTCCAGGCTTGTCTATCTTGTTAATGGCTACTATAAGCTGTACGTCTGGATCCTTCTGGACCAGCTGAATGACCTCCTTAGTCTGAGGGCGGATGCCATCGTCTGCAGCTACAACTAGAACGACAATATCGGTCACATCAGCCCCGCACGCGCGCATCGCGGAGAATGCTGCATGCCCGGGGGTATCTAAGAATGTAATATTCTCAAGACTGCCCCCGACGGTGTTAGGGACAGGAACTGAGAAGGCGCCGATATGCTGGGTAATACCTCCTGCTTCTCCCTTCGCCACAGAGGCAGAGCGAAGGGTATCCAATAGCATTATTTTTCCGTGGTCAACGTGGCCCATGATAGTAGCGATAGGTGGCCTCAGGGGCAGCGTCGAGGCATCCGCAGGAGGTGGTCTGCATGGTAAGTAATGTGATCAGGTACCCCATGGTATCTATTACAAAGGTCTTACGAAGGGTAGAGGTCAAACGCCGCTTCATCATTGATGACAGAATTCCGGTTGAATTCATCGGCCAGGAGGACAGCATACTCTGATGTCAGGACTAGGAATGACTGTAAGGGCCACGAAGGAAGAGGCTGCACAAACTAAAACTGGAATACCGTGATCATACGAAGCCTCCTCCGCCATTTCAGCTTCCTGCATCTTCCGTTGAAGCCTACCTGATCATCGAGGCAATGAAAATCCGGAATATTGTCGTACAAAGTGGGACGCACCTATTGAAACACCGAGAATTCTGGCGAGGTTTCCCACAGACACGGTGCTGGGAATGAAAACATCAACTTTAGTCCCTTTCAGAGCCTTCTGTTTACTCTTCGGTTTTGAATTGTGTGTATGAGTTTTCACATGCGTGACGCGGTTGCGATTTCGAGAAGGTAGCTCATCGTCCCTGAGAGCTCACCTAAGGGATCCATGCTCCTTGTGCGTGATCTTTAAGCGCCTTGCCCTGCTGTCCTTTAGCGCTTCGCGAGCATAGTCAGAGCAAGGAACTTCGCTCTCGAAAGTCCCTTCGTCATCAGGCCGTTCTTCTAATAGGGGACGGACTTCCTCAGCGTGAAGACCTGGCTCATGAGTCATTCGTTTTGAGCGCGCTGTGGCGCTTCGTAAAGGGAAGGCGGGGGCAGCAGAGTGAGGCCGGTGAAGAGCAGAATCGCATGGAGAGGATCGTTCAGACTCTGTGGTGGGCATGGGGAATGGAGTAGGCCTCCTCCATTTTGTCTGACCCCGGGGCGCTGTCCCCGGAAATTCTCAGCGATGTTTGTGCCTGCCCTCCCGACCTTCACCGACAGGATCCCGAGTGCGTCCCTCCCTGGACTTGGAAGGAAATGTTCTAGAAGATGGAGACGAGCCGGAGTCCGAGAATCGTTGAGGGAAAGCTTCCGAACGTTCCCATTTTCTTGGGTTGGGAGGAGACCAGTTAGTAGAGAGTGTCGAAGGGATGTCAGGGTTGCGCGTGGGCAGCGGCTATGCACATTGTACAATGACAGTATGACATGACTTAGATTAGGCGGGTACGAGCGCGACGCAAGAACGTACTGCAGGTTTGGTGGCAACGGTAGCGACCCTAATACCTATGGATTCCCTCAGCCGCGGGAGGGCATGGCACGAACGACTATACATAAAATTGTCAGTGAAGTGGCAGTTGACGGGATGTCCTTTGCGTTGTCCGAATGAGCCAGGTGCGGCACGGAGAACACGGACCGAGCCAATGTTGTCACAGTCATGTTCAAGCTGAACGGTCTGGGGATTTGGCGAAGCCCTGTGAGATGTTGTCAGCGCACTTTCCTCCAAAGATCCTTTGCATTGTCCAGGTTTCCTGACAGAGGCACTCCATTTGGCGGAAGGACCATGTGACCCGGTGAGTAACGTTGTTGCTTCTTTGAGCCCGGTAGACATAGCGTAAAGATATTACGTGTCGCGCGGCGAGCCTCCACCGATGGGAGGACCAGAGGACCGTGCTCGAATTGAGGAGCCATAGTGGGGGTGACGGTGGTTGACACGTTGACAGTTGTGTTGAAGTGGATGTGGTGTGGACTCGTAAGAATTTCAAAAATTCAACAAGTCAAATTTTGAAGTCCGCTGTGGCTGAATGGCACAAGGTTGCAATAGCTCGTCGCAAAGCCTAAGACGGACGTTTCTACCGCTTCTCCTCCATCTCAAATGCTATCGCAATACCATTCCCATTCCTGCACATTGGAGCGCCAAGCGTGACTATCTGCAGGGGAAGCGCGGTGTCGAGAAACCACCCTTCCGACTCCCTCCCTACATTGCCGACATGGATATTGTGACGCAACGTGCCGCCAGCAAAGAAAAGGAAGAAAACATGTCGCTCAAGGCCAAGACCCACGAGCGTGTGGAGCCCAAGATGGGCAATCAACATCGACTATCAAAAGCTCTGCAATGCATTCTTCAAATTTCAGAAAGCTGCTGTTGACGAGCTTTGGCCAGATGAAAGTCATCTCATATGCTCGGTCTTCACACCCACTCATTCGCACCTCGAGGTTGCCCCTCAACAACCATCCCCTTTCACCTCTTGTGTCCTCCAAAGAACCAGGACAATCTTCAATGCCTTTGTCGACCATCTTACGGCCCCAAGCAAGCTGCGGGCCCTTGGTGCCGCACCGCGTTTCATGTAGACGGTAGCAACTCGGGTGCCAAAGGTCGAGAATAACTTCTCTCTGCCTGTTCGCCGTGCTCTATCCACGCACATGGGTGCTCCGCGCCTCCCTCGTCCCCCTGCAGTACCATGTAGCATTGCCCAAGTTGGCCTCGGCACTGCTCGAAACTTCACCACAGTTCGCCCGATCTTTTAGAACATCGCTGACAATATGCACAATATCTCAGTGGTGACTCGTGCATTCCCGGAAGCCGCGGACGATCCTCACTGAAGTGGGGATTGAATCGTTGGAGCGAGCGCAAGTGATCACAGCTGACTGGTCCAACAAGTGAGTTTCTTTCTTATTATTTTTGGCGTTGCTGATCCTCTCTAGAATGTATGCGAGGTTGCGCAACCTCACCAGCGACTTCAGTGTCGCATTCAATAATATGTGCCAGCCATAATATATTTGAGTAGAGTTGCCAAAATGTGCTATATTAATGTCGTGTTGTGTGGTTGGATAAATTTAGTCAAACTTGGTCAACACATGTGCACCCCTGTGGAGCGGGCGCCCTACAATTCGCCTAATGCGCGCCCGTGCGAAGCATGGGCAAATGCTAGTATATTTTAGAAAGTCATTATATGTTTTAAAAAGTCACTAAAAAGTAATTATACATTTCAGAAAGTAATTATATATTTCAGAAAGTCATTCTATGTTTAAAAAAGTCATTTTGCATTTAAAAAAAGTCATCCTGTCTTCAAAAAAGTCATTCTGTGTTTAAAAAAGTCAGAGTAAAAAGTAAAAGATTTTTAAGTACAGAAAGTAAAAGTAAAAGCTGCTTTATAAAAGACAAAGGACAAAAAGGACAAGAAAAGACAAATTTTAAAAGACAAAGTACTGATGCTTTTCCTGATGTCCACGACCCCTTTAAGCTTCGTGGGGTCCATGCGTATTTTGTTCTTTCCGACGATCACTCCTAGGTAGTTGATTTCGTCTTTTGCAAAGTCGCATTTCTCCGGTTTCAGGTACAGGTCATTCTCTTCAAGTTTGTCGAGAATGAGGTGTGTGTAGTTCGTGTGTCTTTGCCGGTGTTGTTCCTTGGTTTCGCCTTCCCTTGGTTTAGTGTGGATGGCAATGTCGTCCATGTACACCGATAGCCACCCTTGTGCGACCTCTCTTCGGAAGATAGTGTTCATCATCATCTGGAAGGTGGCCGGTGAGTTAGTGGGGCTGAAGAACATGACGGTCGGCTCGAACAACCCCTCACTAGTGAGGAAGGTCGCTTTCCACTCGTCCCCTTCCTTGATGCGGATATTGTTGTACCCCCACCTTACATCGAACTTGGTAAACAGGGTGCACCCGCTGAGACGATCAATAGTTTGAGGAATCAGGGGGGAGACGTTTCTATTTTTCACTGTCCATTTGTTGATTGGGCGGTAATCCTATACCGGGCGTAGCTTCTTGTCTTTCTTTTTGACGAAGAAGAAGTTGGCAGCGTAGGGGCTCCACGACTCTCGTATGGTCCCCCTCTTCAGGTGTTCGGCTACGAATTTGTGCATTTCTTCTCGTTTGGCCTGGTTGAGGGGAAGGAGTCTTGCAGGGAGCGTGGCGGGGGCATCGGGTAATAGTTCGATGGCGTGGTCCCATACGGTGTGTTTGGGCAATCGTTGCGATTGCTCTTCACTGAACACCTTCTTGTGGCGTTCGTACTCGGTTGGGATGGCGTGCGGTGGGTCTTCGTTCGGTTGGGCGGGGTGTACCGTGATGCATCCAATGTAGTATTGGTCCTGGTTGGGTTTTCGGGGGATGTTTCGGTTTCTTGGTACGAAGACGGCTCTCTTGGCGTTGTGGGCTCGTAGGATGATTGGTAGTTGGGTGTGGTCAATCAAGCCCTTCTTCCAGTCTATCTTTGGTTGGGCCACGGCAAACCATGAGTACCCTAGGATTGCTTTGTGGTCGCCTAGGTCGGAGAGGAAGAACCTTAGTTGGGTTTGTGTGAATCCGGTTTGCACCTGTAGGTCGGTGTAGAATTTGACCTCGCCGTTTCGGTTCTCCATTCCGTCGACGTTGAACAGTTTTCGCACCCTTGCCAATTGTTTGATTGGTAGCCTCAGCCATCTGGCGTAGGTGAGGTTCATGAAGTTTTCTGTCGCCCCGGAGTCCACTAGGGTGATCGTTTCGGCTCTTTTTGCGATTGAATGGATGTAGCATCGGACTGTCATTGATTTTCGTGCTGATATACTGTATATACATCGCTATCGCTATTGCTTCCTTGCTTAATCAGTGCCGACCTGATTAAGCTGTGGGAAAATCCTGTGGACTCTCCTCTCCTACTTCCTTCGCTAGCTGTTGTTTCTCGTCAAAGGTCATTGCGTTGATTTCTGCTTTGAGGAAGGCAACCCTATCTACTTCGGGGGTGCTTCCTTCGTAGATGGCTTCTTCGTTTGGGTCGAAGTTGATGAGGTTCGCCCTCGCCTTTCCTTTGCTTGGGCAGGCTCAGGCGAAATGTCCTATCTCTCCACAGTTGAAGCAGGTGTTGCTGGTGTTTCTGGGAGGGAAGTTGGCGACGTTGGCTCTGGAGCGCCAGTTGTTTCGTCCTCGTGCTTGCAATTGCCCTCCCCTTTGTTGGTAGAAATTGGGGGCCCTTGACCTACTGAGGTCCATCGGTACGGCTTGGTTGTTCATCCACCTTGGGGCATTTGACGAGTGATACGGCTGTCGGTACATTTGCGGGTTTGCTGGCTTTTGGAAGAAGGAGGGGCGTCGCTGTCCCCTGTTTTGTTGGAAGGGGAAGTTTGTCCTGTTGTCTGCCTTGGCTGGGTCGTGTCGTATCGCAAGCAGGTCGTGGATGGTTCTTTGGGCGATGGTACTGTCTATGGCCCTCTGCTTGATGGCTTTATATCCTCGTACTGGTGGGCTGGCCATAACATCCGTCATCGTTTTTGGCGTGAGGCCGAGCAAGAAGAGTCGGGTCGTTGCATTGTCTCCGGCGGTGTAGCCGGCTCTGCGGGCCAACTCTTCGAACTTTGATATGTACAGGTCTATTTCGCCCGGTTTCATGGCTAAGTTTTGCAGAGCGGTGCGGGCTCGGTCTTCTTTGGCTGAGTCGAGGTACTGGGCCTTGAACTCCGTTAGGAATTGTTCCCATAGCAAGGGAATGTTGTCGGCGATAGGGTCTAGTCTGTCGAGCATTGCTCCTATGTCTCGGGTCCATCCCGTGACGTCTTCTCCTTTCATGTGGGTGAGGGTGAAGGCGATCTTTTTCATGGGGGAGTTGAAACCGCTTACGTCCGCATTGAGGCGTAGATATCCTTTTACTTCTTCGATGAAGTCGTTGGCCTTAGTCCTGTCGCCGTCGAATGTCTCCGGGAGTTTACCCATTGCTCGCACTCTTGTGCTACAGCCACCGATTGGAGTGGATTTGGTCCTGCTCCTCCACCGCCTCCCGATGGAGGGGCGTGTTGGAGGGCTTTCTGGAAGGCTTTGGTGACGTTGGCTTGGGCGGTGGTTGCTGCGGTGGTAGTGGTTTGGGTGGTGGTTTGAGTGGCCATTGTGGTCGTCTTCTGGGGTTGTTTTAGGGTGGTTTGCATGGTTCGGGGTTTCTGCTTTGCTGCTACCACTTGTGCAAAGGATGTGTTGCCTTGAATTGGGCCTCGACAGATTTGTTCGTCTATTTGGTTGTCCTCTTCGTCTGAGGAGTCTCTGCTTGGTTTTTCTTTGACTGGTTCTTTCTCTTTGACCGGTTCTTCTACTACGATGCTTGGAGTGGTTGCATCACTGGTTTCGATGCTGATATTGAAGTTGTGTATGCTAGGCTCGGGTTCTCCGAGCACGAAGTCTTTTCTAGTTGCTCCTGGTAGGATGCGATGCCACACTCCATTGTGTAGGCTGACTGGTCCGGCGTCTTTGATCTGTAGGTCGCTGCTTCTACAGAATAGTTGGATGGCTTTTCCTTTCTTGTTGGCTGATTCGTATGGTTCGAGTCTTCTGATTCTCGAGTTAGGTCTTGTGATGAGTAGTTGTTCCTTCGTTAAGTGTTCTGGGTGGTCGACGTCTACGCTGTCTTTGCTGCTGCTAGCCATAGTTTTTAATAAAGTTGAGTCTAATGTCACCGCTGGTACGGATGAGACGATTAGAGCTCAGTTGTGTCCGTAGTAGTCGTCTCCTCCTTGTCTTTGGGTGTGTCGAAGCACGTGCAGCGTCCTCCCTAGGGCTCGTCACCGTAGCAATACGGCTATGGCCGGCTACGGTATGGCTTACTACGGTTACGGTGTTTGCCGTACGGCAAGGAAGCTGTAGATGGCCGATTATATTATGGTATCTAACCGACCGGAACCGTATATGGAACCGTATTACGGTGATAATATAAGGTAAAATTCTAAATTAGGCATAAAACCATAAGTGACCATTAATCATCACTGAGACAATAGCGAGCGAGCTGCAAACGATTCTCAAGGACCATAAGCACCCGGACAGTCTCTGGCTGCAAGCTGGAAAAAGGAAGTGTTGATGAACGAATGTGGAAGAACTATCCAGTTGTGGCTGATGGGTGCTCCGATGAGGTTGTTCCGCTCCGTTCCGAGCGTCCCTACGCACATCCCCTGATTCCCCTCAGTTCATATAATCACACATTTCAATTTTTGGTCTCAGTCCAGCCAGGCCTTAATATTCAGGAACGATTCCAACAGATTGCTGTTCACACTGTAATCATATGCAACCATTCATCAGGTTGAACTCATAATATATACACAGCGGCACAGCCTGTTGGCACTCGAGTCATAGTTCAAGGCATTTCGACGCATTACATCACACAACTCGGGAGAAATTGAATCACTCGTGTGAACCGAAGAAGAAAGAACATGACTAGAAAGGCAACGGTAACCACAAGGACACTTGTTATCGTCAAACATGTTGCTCCAAGGCTCTTACCTCGGTGATCCCATCACATCGTAGTTTGCACCTATTTTCTCTTCTGCACTACGAAGCACCACTTGGTCCGCAGCGAGCGCGGTTGAGAAATGCTCGGCTTTGCGCCGGAGCAGGCCGGCCATTTTGTGAGCTACACAGACAGCTCTTCTTGCAGTGTAATGCAGTGCTGGAATAACCCTTGTGTCGGTGCAGCATCAGGCGCAGATGCCAAGGGGTGCGCGGGAATTCTGCGTGGAAGAAGAATCGACAGCACAGCACCACCCTCATCTAGGGTATGCTCCAAAGGAAGCGCCCACTTTCTTCCTCTGCGGAACCCAGAAGCAGGTCGACATCTGCTGCAGGTGGCTTGACCTCCTCGATCGGACCTAAAGTCGAAAGTATGGGCCCTGCACGTGGAGGCTCGGGGATGACCCTCTAAGTAGTCATCCACAGATACTAAGCATAGAGAAGGCGTGGGCCATAACTATCATACCTCGTTCACCAATAGCATGAAAAAGTCCAACATTGAATATTGAATGGCCAGGCTGAGTGACGAAAAGAAAGGGCCCACTTGCAGCAATCCTTCTGCCCTGAGCCAAAGTGTCATGCTTTTCTCAGAGTCTCAGTTGGATTTGTTAATTAACTTGTCGAGGCGTCACATGAGACGGACGCGGTTGACGCGGTCATGAAGAGTTTGCTCTGGCATGTTCAAAGAGGCCGTCGTACGGCGTTACGGCCGTTTCCTTACGGTTACGGTATGGCATATTCCGTACATATTCGGTCCGGTACGGTAATGTCTAAACCGTAAACCGTACCGTACCATACCACCGACATTCAAGCTGTAAAAGCCGGAGTACGGATACGGTGACGAGCCCTAGTCCTCCCTTGTGTACTAAGTTGGGGAACACCTCCTGACAGAAGGCGTACTTGTGTAGAGTGACCGTGCTCTTGGTGTCACGATCAGGTGGTCGCTGTCAAAACAAGTCGTTCGTTCTTGAGGTAGAGTAGCTTTCTCTTGCACGCGAGAAAGATATGTGATAAGAAGTAGTAAGGGGATTAAGCCAACGGTTTGTCGAGGCCTCCCTTAAGTCGTTCGTCTGGGTTCGTGAAGCAACAGTCCTGTATTGAACAGAAGAGATCAAGCTTAAGGCTTGGTCTCTCAACGAGTCTACAGTTTATATACGAGTAGAGGGGAAGATTCCGGAAGGGTCTAGGCCTTACTGGTCTCGTACGGAATCTTCTACGATAGCTGGAGTCTGGCCCTTGGGTCTGGCCTTTTAGTCGAATGTTCATACGTCACATATGTAGATGGTGTAGATGTGAAAAGGTAAGGGGCTGGAACTAAGCAGACGTAGTGTGAAGAGTAAAGGTAGGGGCTGGGTCTTTCGTCTCGTGACATTACCCCTTTGTTGCGTCTTTTTCAGCCCCGACGTCCGAAGGTCCACTCGAGAGAGGGACAGGCCCTGCTGAACCTTTGATGGTCTATCGCAACGCGACAGGGTTCGTCTTCAGTACAGAGGTTGTGGGGGGTGTAGCAGTCTTCTTCTCGATGACCCCAGCGAGTGCACAGCAGGCATTGACGCAGGTCCCTGCAGTCGACGGTGTTGTGGCCTTCAGACTGGCACCACCCGCAGCGATCGTTCCTTCGGGCGATGTGGTGGCGACGGTTCATGGCTGCGGCCACTCCGGCGACAATGATGCGACGGGGGAGTCGTTCTTCTGTTGGGATGGTGACGGCGACTCGGGGGAATAGTCGTTGGTAGGCGTCAGCCTCGCCCAGTCAAATGGCGCTGTCCCGAGCCTGCTGTCGTAGTAAAGTAAGTTTGTCTCGGAGCATGGCGAGACGTAGGGCAGTTGCGGCAGCTTGTTCGGTCCTTCGCTGATACCTTTGTACCTCTGCCCGCAAGGAGTCATCACCTTCCAGTTTCAAGGCCCGATCGACCAGAGGCGTATAGGGCTGTCTGGGATGGAAGAGATCCCGTTCTCGTCGTGTGGGGACAGGGAGGGGGTAGGGCCCTGGCCTAGCGTGAAGGGGGCGAGAGTGGACTCTGCAGTTTCGGCCTCTGATGGCGAGCAGTTCTGGGGAATTGGTGTTGAAATCGTATTGAATGAATGGGGCGATTTCGGCCCCTTCTTCTCCTACTGGGATGAAGATCCAGTGTTGGGCTCCGTCGTTGGTGAAGTTCTCCATCCAACCTTCTCCGGGGTATTCTCCGGGCTGTGGTCCTCCTTGGATGGGCAATGGTTCTGGTTCTGGGGTGAGCGTCCTATGATAGTCAGGAGGGGGCGAGTTGGGGACGTAGGCGGGGAGTAGGGGAGTGGGAGCGGGTAGTCGTGCGACATCTTCCTCTCGGGGGAAGGGGGTGTTGCCTCGTTGCGGCGGGATGGGGATCGGATCCGGTGAGGGAGTGGCCGAGTTGTATGGGAGGAGTGGGGAGACTGGTGCGTGCATGGAGGGTAACGGTCCCGTTCCTCACCGGTGGGGGTCGTGTGTAAGGCGTGCCGTATGCCTCCGTCTCCTTATACGGAAGGAGGAGGTCGACATGGAAGACGTCATGGATTTTTATGGTTGGGGGGAGGTCTAGACAATAGGCTACCGCTCCAATGCGCTCTTTGATCTGGAATGGGCCCACTCGCCTAGGCAGTAATTTCCGGGCTCCAGGGATGTGAAGGTTCTTTCCTTCTAGCCAGACTTGGTCTCCCACCTTCATCTCTGTTGTCTTTCTAGAGTCCTTTTTTCCTTGGATCTGTTCTAGTCGGTTCTGGACCTCCTGTCTGGCCGTCTCTAGAGCGGTTAACCTCTCGACCGCGATCGGGGTGTTCTCATCAATGAGCTCCACATTGACTTGTGGTTTGATGCCGATCAGCAATTCGTGTGGTGACTGTCTAGTCGTTTCGCTCTTCCAGGAGTTGTGCGCGAATTCGGCCATGGGGAGCATCTTTGCCCAGTTGTTTTGTCTCCCCGTGGTCCAGGGTCGTAGGTATTGCATCAGGAAAAACCTCCCAAGCATATTTGGAGATATATCCTCAAATATGGGAAAATATGTCAAATATGCTGGTTTGTCAAATTTGTCAAATTCGGAAGGTCCAATTTTAAGTTTCCTCAAATATGGCTAAAGTTTCTCAATTTTCGTCAAATATTCCAAAAATTTCCAAACGTTTGATGCCATTTCCCATTTTTTCATTCAGTTCAATGCTTCACAATTAGTTATCAATCAACCACAATTATCATTTACTAGCAGTGACCCGTGCTTCGCACGGGCACAGCTAGTTAGTAGTTTGTGTTATAGTCACAGTGAGACAAAACTGGCGTGAGAGAGGATGCGTGCGTTGTACAGGGAGTGATTAAATTTGTGTAGACATTAATGATACATTGTATAGAATTAGAGAGGCGTACTTGGCAAGACGAAATCTCACGAGCCGCTCCCTATCCACTTTTTCATCCAGCTGAAGTGAAACTGTGAAGCATGCGTGCACCAAAAGCATAAGCCTCAGATTCAGGGGGATATCGCATACATGGCCGATATCCGATGTTTGGAGACGATGGTAGGTGAGGGGTCAGTAGTGAAGGCCAGCCAGCCAGACAACGAAATACATGCGTTGAGAGATGGCTTAGTTAGCGTAACGCACAGTGCTGCAGATCACAGAGCGATTCTTTCAGCTTGTGCAGTCGGCGTTTAATCGAGCCTTGAGCGTAGGGTTGCCGAAGTCCGGTTCAGTCCGGTTCTTCAACAATTTTGCTGAACCTCGGACCGAACTTCAGGTTCGGTTCAGGGAATTACCTGAACCTTGAACTGGACCATCGGTTCAGGTTCGGAAGGGTCCAGTTCAGGTTCAGCAAAAGTTCGGACCGAAATTACTTGAGCATTTCCATTTTTCAGGATGAACTCACAGCTCAGCCTACCATGCGACCTGTGTGTACCTTCTCACTCTCCCAGCAACATGTATACTGACAATTCTGCAGATCGTGTCATCCATCGACTCTTTGCTGGAGTCTCGGAGATCAGCGTTTTTGCGCATGGCTTGCCATCTACCACGACCAACCCATATCAACAACCGCTCTGCACTAAAACTTAAAGGATCTCGGACTCACCTACAAATGCCTCAAGAGAATTGCTGCCAAGCGAGACGACACATATCATGCCGATTGGCTTCACAACATGACCTCAAACTACACGGCCGATCAACTCGTCTTCCTGCCTCCGCAACCTCTCAACGCATCGTACAAAGCGTCCAGCCCCGCCATACCCCCGTGCCCATAGCGCCGCAGTGCTCGTAGCACTGTTCGTAGGACGAGCGGGCAATCTTTATGTTCTACTTAGCCAGTAAGGCGTCAGTAGCAGCCTGGAATGGAACCGACTGCTATACTTGAACTTGACAGACGAGCAATGACGCTCAGCTCATATGCTGGTGACACCGCACTCCCAGGGGGAAGGATCGACGACGACGGCAAGACGATTGAGGATACCGCGGTACGTCCTGACGCATCCTGTCCTCCCTGTTCGTCGTTTGATTGTAACACAGTTGACCTTCAAGAGACGGGAAGTGTTTGAGGAGGTCCTCTTTCTCTCCTACCTTTCATTGCGCTGGAATTCTGTGCTGAAACACTGTGCATGGTGCGTGCACAGATTGGTCTTCCTCAAGACAAAGACAAACTGCCACTCCTTTGCATCCTCGACCCCTTTCTCGCCGGAAACGAGGTACTCGTGACTCCGTGCGTACAGTACTCTCCTCCGCCCTTCCCATATTCACAGCGTGCCTCACTCACACAACAACAACATCACCTATGAAATGCACAGCGTAGTCGTACTCATTCTCGACAACACCCTCAAGGTCAGTCTATGTCTATTCCTCCGTCATCGTTGTTGCTCCCACAATGTCAATACCCACGCCTCCCAACCAGCCAGTGCTGAACGCCCCCAAAGTAGACACCCTCTTCTCGCACCCACTCGCCTCCTTCCTCTCCACCACATTCCCCGAGCGCACAGAGCCCAGAGGACCATTCCTCGAAGCAGAAGCACACGCAGAGACAGCAGCCGTCAAACTGCAATACCACACTTACAGCGATGTTCCAGGACCCTGGCCTTCTAGCAGTACAAACACAGACTCGGCAGGGGCAGGCACAGCAGGAGGTCGGACGACTAGCTCAGATTGCGCTCTCCACGAACGACAGGCTATCGTCGACGCTCGAAGATGGTGATCTCGTCGATGGCGCCAGCACGCGTACAGGGCCAACGACCGTCCTTGATCGAGCGGTAATGGAGCACAATGTTCTTGCGAGCTCGCGGATATACAACAACATTTCCTTTAGCGGTCTTGGTGCGTTATTAGATCTCACACCTGGGGCCGCGGAGACAATGGCGCGCAAGATGATCGAACAAGGCCGCCCCAAGGAACACATCGACCAAGTTGACAAATTAATCTGGTTTGAAGCGGCACGAGAAGAGAATGACGCACAAGGGAAGGCCGGTGGACTGGGGGATGTAAACCAGGATACGGAAGACACTGGTTCATTGTTCACCAAACGATGGGACCAGCAGATCAGAATGACCGCTGCGCATGTGAGTATTGCCATGCAAACAATTATTTTTGTTCATTGATGTCGAATCGAGGTCGAAACACTTGTACAACACTTAGCCCAGGTGCTATCTCCCTGGTGTCCCGTTCTTTCGACATGTTGGACATCCAATACAACATTGGCAACGTCGCGGCCGATGTCAATCTGAGAATGGGCTTGTACGCTCGACGGCCATTCACATGTAATCTTAGCAGACTGTAAATCAGCATGTAATTGGTAGCCTAGAGAAATGCAAGTAACGATGCTTGTATATACTATACAATGCATGAATGAATGAAACCCCCACTACCTCACTGCACTGCGCCTCCTTCAATCTTTCTCCGTTTCTTCGCACGCTCACGCTTTGTCTCCAACTCATGCCACTCACCTTCCAACGACGATAATCCAGTTGGCATCAGGATTGCCCATCACCATTGTACCCATCAATGGGCCCTTCCCCGGCACGGCTATCATACTCCTCTTGTGTAGAGTAATTTCTAGTATTCTCGAATTTTCAACTTTTTCGTGATTTTCGAACCGCCACAAAACATGTGAGACAAGAATTTCCGGAATGGGTGTATTACTCGTGTCCACTGGAGCACCCTGGACCGTTACATGGCGCCGATCTGCGAATGCCACCCTGCAGACCACCAAAGTTGCCCAGGCCCATGCCAAGACCTGGCTTGTGACAAGTTGGCACAGTGCAAGAAGTGATGATAGTACTGTTGTTGCAGCTACTACTATGGTCCCAGAGTTGCAGAGGTGGCATCGTGATCACCACCACACATCGCCTACATCTACATCCATATCGTCCGCCCCGTCTGCCTTGTCAACTTCACATGTGCTCCAGGCACACTACTGCCTCGCACTGCGCGTGCGTGCTGTATATGCGTGCATTCCAGGGCTTCAATACTCGAGTCGTCATTTGCCCCTTGTCTTGTGTAGGTGGTTGAGACGAAGCAGTGGTGGCTGAGAAATGAGCACTTAGTGGTTGAGTGCGAGGTCACAGGAAACAAAAGAGAAAAGAGAATAGAAAAACAACTTGCCACGATGTGTGATACTGCGACCGCTCAGTGCACGTGAGAAACTTGCTATGTGCGATGCTGTTAGTAGGCTTGTTAGGCTCGGAGCTAAGGTTGTGGACAGTGTCGATTTTGATTGCCAGCACCAAATCGGACGAGAGTATAAGAAATTAAAAGTTCGGTTTGAACCAGGTTCAAGGTGGTTCTGCCTTTCTCGAACGCTGAACCGGACTTGTGGTCCAGTTCAGCACAGCCATCGAACCTCGGACCGAACTTCGGTCAGGTTCGGAAAAGTTCAGGTTCGAACTTTGGTTCTGAACTGAACTGCGGCAACCCTACTTGAGCGAAACCGCATTTGAGTCTGGGTGAGAACAAAAGTGAAGGTGAAGGAAGGATCAGTTTTTAGGAATGCGAAAGTACCTGTTGAAGAAATGGCTCGGCCTGACGAGCAACCTGCAAGACAGTTTGCTGCGACAGATTTAGCTATGCCTCGGTGTTTTCGGGAGTCCTTTGGAGTAGTGTGGGCGCCTCGTATAAAAACCGTTATCTGCGAGGACGCGCATTCCCTATACATGTTATATTTAGGATCGAAGCTGTACGCGCTGGGAAGAAAGGAGAATACAGAAACCTGTATAGGAAAGGGGTATACGTTGAGGCGAGATATGTGAGCACCGGATATTGAATGATTGGTATGCACGACTCAATGAGTCAATGTCCAAGTAGGGTCCGAGTCCAAAACCCATCGAAATCCCCCCGCAAATACCATCTTGGCAGAGTGAACCAGTTCCACGTCGCGGCAAGGGAAGGGATGAGTCTCTACCGGTTAGGCTGTAGAGAATGTCAAAAGTGAAATGCTGTGTGACGATGATTGATGAAGCGCACGTGTTAGGTTTGTAAATAGAACATAGATTAGAAAAGGTAGTGTGATAGAGACGTACGAACAGCCTAAGTAGGTGAGGAAAGTGCTACTGTGAAAAGAAAACAGCTGGTCAGTAGAGGAAAAGTCGCTGTTCCAGGATGAGACACAGTTGGCTACTTCAATCAAGCGTCAACATGTTAACTGTCAATCTGCATTCGTCCAACTCCTCCAGAGGCCTTATGCAGCAGCGCCCGCTTGTGCCTCCTCTGTGCTTGCCGTTCAGCACGCCGGACCGGGCACAGCGACTGCTGTGGTGGGAGCGAGGCGCTTCGCCCGGCAATGCGTCGTAAAGGTTTCGGCACCTGCGCCATCTCAGTATCAAACTCGGTCTCTTCTACATCCGCCAGTGTCTGGTGAGTGACCGCGTTTGCGTTTGCGTCTGATATTTGTTAAGTCAGAAATGTGGTCCAACTGTCCGATAAACCTTTTTCACTGTTTCAAGACGGGGGTAGGTTGGATGGAGCATGCACAGTGTGCCGATGTTGTTGGCAGTGTCGTCATTGTCAACTATCATTCCACCGTCCGCGATCGCCGCCGCTCCCTCCGCATCGTTCTCAACGTCCATACCGATCGCGTCAGCGCCTGATTCCGAATCGGGCTCGGCGTCCATCGCTTCCACATCGGCTTCACCGAGCAGGCCTTCCAGTACGAATGGTGCGCCGGGTGCATTCACAATCCATGCTTGGCCCATCATCTCCGCGCCTGGTGCAACTTGCCCGCCACTATCAGGTCTTGTCGAGGGTATATGCGCGGCGTGCAGCGAGGGCAGCTTGGAGAAGAATGGAACTTTTTTTTGTGGTTCCAGTCGATGAGGACATGACGCGCTGCAGAGAGGATGTCGGGGGTGCCAACCTACGGGAAAGAAATGATTTTTTTAGTTTCTGGAGGAGAGGGAGAGAAGTGAAGAGAGGGACTTTGAGGATGCGTCCTGTACTCAGCGGCGTGAGGATAGTCAAAAATTCGAGCGTCGAGGAGAACGTGGGTAGGTCATAGATCTTCATCAATCTTTCCATTTGCGTCCTGTGCAAGGATTTCCTTGACTCGTGACAATCCTGAGATGAGATCGCGAAGAGGAGAGGGAGAGGATGCACACCCACCTACGGAGATTGGGTCGTCGACGTTGTCAGGTTTGACTACGTTGCAGAGGAGCACTGACGACACCTTCTGGTCTTGGATGCTGTCGTCGTCTTCAAATATGACACCTGGCGAGTCGACGATCCTCAGGCCGCGCTGGAGTTGAACTGAGTGCGACTCCTTCGTGTGTGCCGTTGTATCTATATATATTCAGCCTAGGGAAACACGACGACGCACCTTGGCCCGTTTGAGCGTGTTGATCAGACTGCTTTTGCTGATGATGAGGAAGGTAACGACGCCGACGGTGGCGATCGGTTTGTACGCCTTGAGGAGGCGGAGTAATGCCGGGGTCGTGCCAGATGCCAGGTTCGTACGCTGATGCGGATGCGCAGAGTTTGACGTGTGGAGCTTGACACAGCAGGTCCTGAATGAGCTGCAGCACTGTTTTGAGACGTTCATCCAACGGTCAACGCTTTCGATGGATTGGACATGATACATCGTGCGTCTGATGGGATAATAGATTCATGGGTCAGTACTGCTACTGATTAGTGTCAGTGGTGTTGAAGGAGAACAACGTGAGACAAAGTCTGCGTACTAAATGGCACAGTGTTCGAGCCTGTCATTCTCGGGACAGCGGGAAAGGATGTGAGGTGTGAAGGTGAGGGAAGGAACAGAGGAGTGGTCCACCGTTCGCAGCCACCGCTGTTCGAGTGTCGGGGAGAGCGGGTGCTGATTGATAAGGAAGCGGGAGCAGTGGAGCAAGGGCGCGATCCGGTGGATGAATTCAAATTGACGGGCGACGGTGAAAAGGGGGCAGCGGGGAACGATCAAACGTGATAGGGGCTGGTACAGTACACCGAATGCAGGGCCATGGACGGTAACAGTGGCGAGGGTGAACATGAGAAAAGAAGGGGATATGATTGCAGCCGTGCAGGATCCGATGGTGATGGTGTGGCAGGGGGGTGGTGATGGTGACAGGGAGCGAGCAGGACTGAGTAGAGCATTGCATCGACCGTGGATGTGGTGATGGTGATGATGAGCTCACGCACTTGCTCTGCTCTGTCCTCCTCTCTACGGTTTCTGTGAGCGACATTTTCTTTTCGAATGTGAATGTAGTGACAGCAAAGGGGGTCAAGAGTGCGATGGGACCATGAAGATGATGGAAGGAAAGAAAAGAGGGGTTGAAACGAATGATGAGAACGTCGCGCTTCATAGCAGACATTGGATAGGGGTCTCGGAAGCTAGTGGAGCGGGACAAAAAGGAATAGTGACCACTTGGAGAGTCGATCGATGTACTGAAAAGTAAAAGACATAAAAGGAAGTTGACGAAAAAGGAGAAAAACGTGAGTTGTGTTACATAAAAGGCAAAACTCGAATTTCCATTTAGTGGCTTTATATTATAGTAGATTTAGCAGTCGCGGTGACCGCAATGCGTTGCCACCTACAGTTTCGCATACAATAAGGCACTTATCACACGCCCGGACGCGCCCACCGCCTTCTACTACCCCAACCCCCACGGCTAGACCACTTCATCGCTTATGCTCTTCACCGCACGAGGCTGCACTCATCATTAACATTCGCCACACTGTATGCTTGCTTCCAAGATTATTTGTGACGACACTTACTTTAACAAGTCCGCTTCAGGAGATCAACCAGATGGAGCGGGAGATGTGCTCCTACCTGGAGTGGCAGCTTAACGTCGATCCTACGACGTTACGCGATTTTCAAGCTCGGGTCCAGCAAGACTTCGCTGATCCAGGCCCCCATCCACCGATGGTACTCCCTCAGCCAGCACCTGCTTCATTCTCGCACCAAAGTACAGGAAATAATATAAACTCAAGTATGGGTTCCTCCTCTATTGCTTCCCGCGTACCCTTGTCCAAAGACACTCCCGTTACTCCCAGTCCCTCAATCTGAACATACCCCTCATCCCCCCTCATTCCCGATACCCCGGAGGCCTCCACTCGGCTTTGACCTCTCCCGCGTCATAGGTTTCACCGCCCGATGCTCACAGGTTGTGTCGGCAGATTCGAGCCCGGTCGAGGGTCCTGTCATCCCGCACAGCCACGGATCAAACTCTACCCTAGTAAAGCCTGCTAAGGCTGTTGCGTCAGCCGCCCTTACTTCGTTGGCTGTAGCTCCCAAAAAGCCAAAGTCGGTGTGTGGTCAATTTGTGTATGCGACACGGGCTGATCTGGTAATCGCCCTGAGTCCCCTCCATACTATACATAGACTGACCCCTCTTTGCTTGCCCAGACCGTCTATTTCGGTTGCTGTTTACCGTGGATCATCATTGATGCAATCCCATGCTTTCGCAAGTTGCAACCCAACAAGGTCCCTATGCCAGAGGAGCAGTGGGAGTGTACGAAGGGTGTCCTCTTTTCCCACTTCACCGTTGAGGGGCCAGCCGTAAGCACGCCATTTAATCCATCCGTTTTGGTTGTCTGCTCGTTGACTGGGTCCCCCACAGATCTTCCTCTTCCACCCCGTCGCTGAGTCTTTTGGCATGAGCACTTGGCAGGTGCCTTTCTTGTCGTGGCAAACTATGCTTATGCAACTCACATTCTCCTTTTTCTTCGAGGACATGTTCCACTATTTCTGTTTGTTTTTCGCCGTTCACTTTCCCCCGGGGCGCTCTCTGACGCACGCAACCCTCCCAATATTTTCCGCTGCTCATCAACTCCTCCACACACCCTTGCTTTACAAACATATTCACAAGCTCCCGGGCCACCACAAGTATTCTGCACCCTTCGGTCTTGCCGCTGAGTATGCACATCCTCTCGAAGTCATGATCCTTGAAACGGGCACAATTCTCGGACCACTCTCTACTGTTGGGTCAAGCAAGACTTGCACATAGTCACCATGTGCATCTGGATCACCCTCCGTCTTTTCCAGGCCATTGATGCCCATTCCGGATACGGTAAGTCTATGTCGTCGTTGTGCTCGCGCTTGATGACGAAAATGGAGTCACTGACACTGACACTTACACTTCTCTTCCCATGTGAAGACTTCCCCTAGTCGCTCCAGCACATCGTTCCATTTTAGTCGGGCGCGGAGTACCATGACTTCCACCACATGGTGTTCGTGAAAAACTTTTCTGCCTCGTTCCACTGGTGGGACCACCTCCTCGGAACCGACAAGAAGTATCTGGCGTACGGCGAGCGGGTGCGCGCTGCTACGAAGGGTCTCGATGCTGCTCAGCGTAAGGCTATTGAGGAAAAGATGGTAGTGGCGGAAGAAGAGGCAATACCAATGTAATCACATACATTTCTAGCAATTGGTAGAATTATGTTTTGAAACCATGCAATTAGTATCGTGAGGTATGCTTGGAATGGGCTGTGTCAGAGTGCCCACCAGCCACTTTGAGTGCATGGGTATGGGGGTATTATACCTTGAAACCCTTTCTGACCTTGTCTGTCTAGACAGGTACCCTTACCCCTCATGGCATTTTCAGTATTTGTCAAATTTGGAAAATATTTTCTGGCCTTTGCAAATTCAGAAAATAGTTTCCAGCCTTTGCAAATCTGGGGAAATATTTTCAGGCCTTTTCCAAATATTTTTAGGACCTTTGCAAATATATGGCAAATTTGGTAGGGAGGGTTTTCCAGATGTGTTCGACCCAAGTGTTCATTCATTCGGTCTGTCCGTCTGTTCGTGGGTGAAAGGCCATGGATAGGTTTTGTTGAACTCCTAGATTTCGACACAGTGCCTTTGAGAAGTGTGAGGTAAACCGGGGGTCTCGGTCTGAGATGACATGTTTAGGGACTCCAAACCACGGGACGAGGTTCTTCAGGTATTCGAGAGCTATTCCAGGCCCATCTATTGTTTTGTTGCAGGGGATGAATTTAGCTGCTTTGGAACAACCTTGGTCTACGATTGTGAGGATCGAGTTGAAGCCGTCGGATTTGGAGAGGTCCGTGATAAGATCCATTGACACGTATTGAAAGGGGCCATGAGAGGCTGGAATGTCGAAACGTTGCAGTGGTGCCTTTCGTCTAGGCAGGTTGGTTTTCGATTCTTGGCACTTGGCACATCCCTTTACGTATTCTTTGACGAATTCTTGAAGTTTAGGGCCTTCGTAGTGCTGTCTGACGAGTTCCCAGGTGTTCACTATCCCTGGGTGTCCTCCTGTGGGGGTGTCATGTATTTGTTGGAGGATTTGTCTTCGTTCTTCTAGTGAGTCGTTGGAAAGAAGAATTTTCCGGGCGGTGGTTGGTTGGAAGAGGTGGTTGGGAAGTAGGGTCCGAGGTGCTTCGGAATCCACCCCTTTGTTAAGGTCTTTTCGACGTGACAAGAGGTCGGCGATGGTATTGGTGGAGCCGGGGATGTGTTCCAGTTGGTAGTCGAAGTCTTGTAAAAACTCCAGCCAGCGGGCTTGGCAACTGTTAATTTTATGCGGTTCCCTGAAGTATTGTAGGTTTTTGTGGTCGGTGCGAACGCGAATCGGGTGTTGTGCGCCAAGGAAGTAGGGGCGGCCACATTTAAATCCAAAGACAACGCCTGCTAGTTCTTTGTCGTGGGCGTCGTAGTTTTTCTCTGCTGGAAGGAGGCTTCGGGAGTGGAAGGCGATGGGATGCACGTTGTCGTCGAATTGCTGCATGATAACGGCTCCTAGCGCGTATCCAGATGCGTCTGTTTCGAGGATGAACTGTTTGGTCCAATCGGGTGTTCGTAGCATGAGGTCGCTGATGCAGGCGTCTTTTAGGGATTGGAAAGCTAGTTGTTCGTCGGGTCCCCAGTGCCATTGCTGATTCTTTTTTGTAAGATTGTTTAGTGGTCGTGCGATGGTCGAGAAGTTTGGTATAAAGGCTCTGTAGAAGTTGCAGAACCCAAGAAAACTCCTTATGTCTCGTACTGTGCTTGGTTCCGGCCAGTCCACTATGCCTTGTATTTTGATTGGGTCCATCCGTACTGATCCTTGACCAATGATGACGCCTAGATAGTCAACTTCTGTTTGGTGGAAGCGGCATTTTTCGGGTTTCAGGAAGAGGTTGTTGCGCTTTAGCTTTGTTAGGAAGTGTCGTACTCTTTGTTCGTGGACGACATCGTCGGCTTCGGTGGCGATGATGATATCGTCCATGTATACTCTGAGCCATCCTTGTGCGATTTCCTCGTGGAAGATGTCGTCCATCATGGTCTGGAAGGTAGCCGGCGAATTTGTGAGTCCGAAGAACATGACTGTTGGTTCAAACAGCCCTTCGCTTGTTTTAAAGGCTGCTTTCCACTCGTCACCTTCTTTGATCCTGATGTTGTTATACCCCCATCGTACATCGAATTTGGAGAACAGTTTCTTTCCCGCGAGGTCGTGAATGAGTTCCGAAATGAGCAGTAGTGGGTACTTATTGGGGATGGTCCACTGATTGAGTCGACGATAGTCTTGGACGGGTCTGAATTTTCCGTCTTTCTTTCGGATCAGGAAGAATCCACTGGCATAAGGGGAGTTGGACCGTCGGATGCGTTGGAGTTGCAAGTTGGATTTAAGGAACTCTCTCTGTTCTTCCTTTTCCTTGGGCGAGAGGGGGTAGACTCTGCAGTCGATGGACGTTGGGGCATCTGGTTTCAAATCTATGGTGTGGTCCCATCGACGCCTTTCTGGGAATCTCTCGGACGCTGCTTCGGAGAAGACCGATCCAAACTCGTGATAGCGAGGGGGGACCAATTCCTGCCAGGTTCTTTTTCTTTGATCAGTGGCTTTTTCTGCGAGCTGTTGGGCCATGGTTGTCTTTCCTATTGTAGTCCGAAGCCAAAGTTGGTTGCCTTCTTCCCAGTCAGGTAGAGTGGTGGCCCAGCTGATCTGTTCTTCGGTTACCGTGCTTTTTCCTTTGATCCAGATGTGACCTAATGCTTTCCCTTTTGTCCAATCGATAGTCAGGTTGGTGGCTTCGAAGAAGGGGAATCCTAGGATCAGGTCGTCTTCTCCTATGTCAGCGATGAGGAATTTGTGGAGGGTCGTGTTTTTCTCGTAATTGACTCGAAGGTTGACCGAGTGTGTTACGTCTCCTGCTTGGTTTAGTGTTCCATCCACGTTTTTAACTCGTCGGGGAACCTTTAGTTTGTGTTTTTCTAGGTAGAGGTCGTCTACCAGGTCGGGGTGGATGAAGTTTTCGGTTGCTCCACTATCGAGGAGAGCGTCTCGGGTGACTCTTTTATGCTGTGTTTCGAGGATGGTTTCCACCTTGATTGCTTTGTTCTTAGCTATATACACAGATCTGATGTTACTGGTCTGAACACGAGCCACCTTGCTCAGACTGTCTGAAAACCCGAGTCCTCCCCGGCCTCTCTCATTATTCTGACCAACTCCTCGCGTTCGTCGTCAGTGTATTTGAGTACACGCGCGGTGATGTCGGAGATGGATGAGGTCGAAGGGCTTGC
The DNA here is from genome assembly GCA_015178925.1 of Russula emetica. Taxonomy (NCBI): domain Eukaryota; kingdom Fungi; phylum Basidiomycota; class Agaricomycetes; order Russulales; family Russulaceae; genus Russula; species Russula emetica. Next base: position 41,510 of record WHVC01000044.1, on the reverse strand, counting down.
CATGGTTTCAGTGGTCGCGATGCTGATGGTGTCGGTGTCGGCGACGCGCGCGCGGCTTTTCTTGGAGGGGCACTGGTCCTGGGGCAGTCTCGGGCGAGGTGTCCTTGCTTGGAACATTCGTAGCACCGTCCTTCTTGTCTGTGCTTTTGTTTTTCGGCTTCGATGATTGCCTTTCTGGTGGTCGCGCTGGTGTCCATGGCGTTGGGGTCTCTAGGGGGTAGTTGAGGACGCGGTGGTCTGGCTCCTTGTTGATTGGAGTTGTTGTTGTTGTTGTTGTTGTTGCCACGGCGCCAGAAGAACTGGCCATGTGAACTACTATTTCCGTCGCGCGGGTGTGACTGAGTCTGTGATGTATTGGGGTGGGCCGTGCGTAGGCCTTGTTTGATGATCCAGTTCCTTTGCTGTGACTGGGCGGCCTTCTTCCATTGTTCGAAGTTCCCAGGCTTTTCAAGATCAACGCAGGCTTCTGCGAGTTTAAGAGGAAGCCCGGTTGAGAAGAGTCGAAGAACGGTGGGGTCATCCACGTCAACGTGTGTGCGATGCGACAGGAACTCGAAGTCGGCGATGTACTGATCGAGGTTGCCTTCCTTCATTTTCAAGGACCTCAGGGTGTCGTGGGCCTTTTCATGGGCAGCATAATCGACGAAGGCATGCCTAAATTCTTGTTCTAGGACTTGCCAGGCGTTCATTCCGTGGGGGAGCATCCAGGGGTCGGCCTCGATTTGATCGAGCCATTCGTACTGGCGCTCGGTCCAATTGTCAACTTTAGACCCTCCTAGGAGCGACAGGAAGTAGGCCAATCGTGCGATCGGATCCTTGGTCACTGCGGCGCGGCGGTTCATCAGCATAAACCGTTTGAACTGCGTTAGAAATTGGTGGGTTTTGTTCCTGTCCCCATCGTAGCGGCCGGGGGGTATTCCTTCAAGTCTGATGTATTTCTCGTCATCTCTCGTGGTGGTCGCGCCTAAGTCTGTGACTCCAAAGGGGTCGTCCCCTGTGCCGCGGGGGCGTCGTCCCTTGGGTGTCTCGGACGATTTTTGCGGCGTGTTCGAGGGTGCGGAAGGTATGGGTTGCTTGGTTGGAGCTGGAGTTGGTGCTCGGCTTGGAGGTGGCGCTCCAGACTCTTCGAGCGCTTTCGCGTCGATTCCTGTCATGGGCCAGTGGTTCAATTTAAAGGAGGGCCTGGCCACTCGAAAGGCCTCCCATCCTTTTTCTCGTTTGCTTATCTCGAACCATATGCCGTAGGCATTGGCAACTGCGACGATGATTCCTTCGGTGACCACATAGTATCCTATCCAAGGGGCATAGTATGGTGCTTCGTTCGTGTTAATGTAGGAGACGTTCACCAAGAACTCTCCCGGGATCGTGGATACTGTGAGGGGTTCGATGGGGAAGGGGAGTCTGAGCACGCTCAGTTCATTTTCGGTGGGGTACACTTCGTTTTCTGGTACGCGCCAATCCCTTGCGCGGGAGGTTGCGTGGACCTTTCCTTTGGATGTTCCGGGTGTCGTAGTCATGATTCGTGAAAGCTTGATCTAATGTCACAATCAGGTGGTCGCTGTCAAAACGAGTCGTTCGTTCTTGAGGTAGAGTAGCTTTCTCTTGCACGCGAGAAAGATATGCGATAAGAAGTAGTAAGGGGATTAAGCCAACGGTTTGTCGAGGCCTCCCTTAAGTCGTTCGTCTGGGTTCGTGAAGCAACAGTCCTGTATTGAACAGAAGAGATCAAGCTTAAGGCTTGGTCTCTCAACGAGTCTACAGTTTATATACGAGTAGAGGGGAAGATTCCGGAAGGGTCTAGGCCTTACTGGTCTCGTACGGAATCTTCTACAATAGCTGGAGTCTGGCCCTTGGGTCTGGCCTTTTAGTCGAATGTTCATATGTCACGTATGTAGATGGTGTAGATGTGAAAAGGTAAGGGGCTGGAACTAAGCAGACGTAGTGTGAAGAGTAAAGGTAGGGGCTGGGTCCATCAGGAAAACGTCAATTTACTTAAGTCTGCTTAGGTGCACTTATGTTTCTTAAACCTGCATTAAGACAATTAAGAGAACTAAGAACTCTTAGTTTGACTTAATATTTTTAACATCAAAGTGATTTTAAGGTAAACAAGTCATAAAGACTCATTAAAACGCACTTACTACTGTAAGTAAAATTAAGCAAACCAAAGATACTCATCAAGTAACTCATTCACTGCCCGCATGACCCAGTCATACTCCTCAGTACGACAAGGCAGAGGCTCGGGGCGCACACCAACATGGAGTGCGTGTATTGCACATAACCAAGGGTCCATCTCTGTCGACTCTTCGATGGCTTTGTTGATGTGCCAAATCTCGCATACATCCCAATGAGTTCCCATGTGGCCTCATGCCCATTCACATCGGCGAGGATAGACCCCCAATTCTCACATAGACCGAGGGCGGAGAGGGCTTGGTCTAGAAGAGTGACTACTTGTTCTACACTGACTTTGTGTGATTGTAGACATTGCTGGTGCGGGGACATCCTTCGGGCCAAACTCTACTCCAGCTTCCGTGTCGAGCATCTCACCAAGCAGGTCCAAGGTAGCACCAGGGTTGGCTGCATGCAGGTATGCATTAATCATGCTGTTCCAAACATGAATGTGCCCCGCTCGTGCAGACATCGGATTAGCTTCATCCCATACGATTTTGCCTTGAGAACAAACTTTCCGAAATTCATCAAATACGACATGTGCGCCCTTGATGTCATTGACTGTCATGTATACGTCAAGAAGATGGGCATAGATAGAGGCGGAGGGTTTGGGAAAACTGCGCCTAGATCCACTCACGATACACTAGAAAGAGGGGATCAGGGATATTGGACGCGCATAATACCCACTCACACTCACTGATAGTTTGATCCACGATGTATCACACGGTGAACCGTGCTCCTGTACAGGCCATTCATCCAAACTTCCCACACTACCACATATCGATCAGACGCTGAACCTTGGCTTGTATAGTGATCACCCACTTACTCTCTCCGATATTGCAGACCATGCAACCTGGAATTGGATCCACAGTGATCCACATTCCTTCTTCAATACCTTCCTGACGCATGACGGCAGTCACGGTACCAGGGTTCTCGACTGCTAGAAACTGCTGCGGCAGGAATACCTGCAGCGCACCACGCGTAGGGTCTGCCCATAGGAAACTGCCCGAGATTCAAATGCAGTGGGCATCCTGAGCTGAACAACTTGAAAGAGGTAGCCTTACGTGAGGCATCCATAATCCCTGCGACAGATCGTGTTAAGCGTCGTGACTATGAGCGATGTATGACCTCACTTGTGGGCACCACAAGAAGATCCATCGTCATTGTTGGGAAGAGGGGGGTATCCTAGCAGTTTTAAGTTAGGACGCATGATAGGGTGGCACAGACCAACGGACCTATGATGCGTAGCACCCAGAAGCTATCGTCAACCTGGGCTTTAAGGTCTTCCCACTCAGCATTAGTCATTCCTCTCGAGATGAGTGAAAAAGCGAATGGCTTCCTTGACGTCCGGATGGCGTGCAGTGGAGAAGGGCGATATACAGGGATCCCGGGAGGGTGTACTTGCGGTTTGCCGAGGCAGCGCTGAATAGGCGCAACGCAGAAGAGAAATACTGTTCTCCACAGAGGGCCTCGAGGCGTCGTTGGTCAACGAAGTCCTCGGCATCATCGGAAAGACTCAATGCATGACACTTTTCGATACGCTTGGAGATAGCTTCGATCAGCCAGTAGACTTCGTCATCACGCGCGGTGAGCACGTTGACGAGTGCCGTATAGGTTCGCACAAAGATGGGTGAGATCGATGGAGGTGTGCTTGAAATTGAGTGTGGTGTAGGGGGGATGTCGTCTTCGAGTTTGTTCATGTTGCACCATGGACACCAAGAACAAAATTTGACAAAAGGGGTGTCCTTGGTGAATCCATGGGTTTGTCAAATGCGTCACATGAAGTAGGTATAGACGGTCGAGGGAAAGAGGGTCGCATGACGGTCCAATGTGGGACGGTTGGCCAAGAAGCAAAGATGCTGGATCAGTTGTGGGCTGTGGCGGCTCACTGTGAGGAAATTCCACTAAGTCCAATTCCGCTAAGTCCAAAATTGTTCCACGGTTCAATTGGTGACACGTCACACTCACACGTCAACTTCAATACCGCTGAGTGCTGACGACTTCTCATATACCCAGCACGTCCACCGCTATCTGCTTCCGCAACTGCACCAATTCTGACCTCGTTTCAGGCCAAGAAACGACATTTGATTGATAAAAGGCTACAGGATAGACTCCGAAAAGAAACTGACTCTGTCAAGAGAGCCGAAGAGGCGAAGAAAGACAAGCATACCGCAAACCGAAAGGAGGAGGAGATCCAATTGAAGAACACTATCGTGAGTCTTTTCTGCTTAAGTCTTGATGTTGGAAGTTAAGACTTTTTGGGTTCTTGCTAGCATCGACTACATCGCTCGAGGCTACCAGTTCTTGCCAATTTCTTGCTCACATCAGATGTGATTCCTTCTGACGACTCAAGCCCTCTGCCTTCGCACAAATGGACCCTTGAACCTTCGCGATCACATCCTCCACCGCTCTATTACCTTCCAGCGGTCTTGACCCCTTCTCAAGAGGCTTTCATCGCTAAGAGAAAAGCAGAGGTGATCGTTGTCTTATCGCTATGTCACCATGATACTGACAGAGTCTGATCTTCAAGGCGGCTGAAACTGCTGAGAAGGAGTGGAGTGCTTTCTTTGACGAGCACGATACCGCAATTAACGAGGTTCGGGAACTTCGGCGGCGAGTGTCTGAAGAGGAGGCTCGCAAGCAGGTGGAGCGAGAGGCAGCCAAAGCAGAGGATCACACTGGTCCTAGTCCTGTCCATAATACCGAGAAAAACGAAAACACCGTCCCCGAGCTTTCCCCGTCTGAGCCTAGGATGGATGTGGACGAGACCATTACCGAGGAGGGACATGGACCAACCTTGAAGCAGGATGGTCTCAAACCAGACGAGCCAGAAAGAAAAGATGATCCTACGGCCATGCAGGCCCCACCAAACATGGCTGACAATGACACATCCCACCGTATGGTAACACGACCAAAGAATGCATCAACGTACCATTGGAGTGCCCATTGCGCCTCGACGCGGCCTCGTGCTTATAACCTTTTCGGTCAGCGCACGCCTTGCTGACAACAACCATTACAGGTCCCATTGTCTAAAAAGTTTCACATGGCATACAGTACAGTGTGGTATGCAGTGTGATTTCCAACTTTTTACTCGCCGAGGCCGCGCCGTGGTGCACGCGACTGGCCATCTTCCCGAGTCAGGCTTATCTGGCGTGGCGGATAAGCATTTTTGTTCCTCGGATGTGGCAAGCGCTTTACGAGCAGCTCAAGTTTTTCTTCAACCTCTATTTCCTCCTCGTCGCCCTATCCCAATTCATTCCTGCCTTCAGAACTGGTGCGCTCTCATTCTCTCCGTAATATTGTCACTTTTTTTGAGTCAATCTGACATCCTTATCCCCCCTTTCCTACATCCTCGGTAGGTTTCCTTATAACATACATCGCCCCGCTCGCCTTCGTTCTCCTTGTCACTATGGGCCTATGACAACTATAAGCTCAATCTACGCGACCGCGAGGCCAACTCAGCACGCTACCTTATCCTTGCCTCGGGTGCTTCATCTCCTTCCGACGAGGAAGAGCTATCGCATTCGTTGTTCGAAGGTGATTTCCCACCCACGCGCTCTGTCCTATCTTCCTCCATACGCGTCGGCGACCTCATCCTGTTAGAGAAGAACCAGCGGGTACTGGCCAACCTCATCCTACTGCGCACGTCCGACTCGTTAGGAACTTGCTTCATCCGCACCGACCAACTGGATGGCGAGACTGATTGGAAGCTGCGTGTCGCTGGTAAAGCTGCCCTTCGACCATGAACTCCTCAACCTTGACGCTGAGATCTACGGTGCGTCTCTCAAAGCTGATTCCACCCCACCCCCCACCCCCGTGTGTGCTCATACTCCTCCCGTTCCTGCAGCGGATGTTCCTAGCAAGGACATCCATACATTTATTGGCACATTTACGATTAACACGCCGCCCACTGTATCCTCGAACGAGGTGCCCATGTCCAAGTACCGACGATCGAGCCACTCTCTGCGGAGAACATGCTATGGGCGAATACCGTGCTTGCTGCGGGGTCCACTATCGGGTTTGTGGTATATGCTGGGCCAGAGATGTGCACGATGATGAACATGAGTCACCCACAGACAAAAGTTGGGCTACTGGATACAAAATCAGTCGACTCACCAAGGTGTGTCTTCTTGGTCCTGCCTGGTTCAGCGTGCGCTAATTGTGTATCAAAGATTCTTTGTGCAGTATCTTTCGTGCTGTCTGTGGTGCTCGTTGCGTTGAACGGGTTCCGTGGATTCTGGTACATCTAGTCATCTACGTGTTCTGATTCTTGGGTTTATTCTCATCTATCATCCCTATCAGGTGGGCCATTCCGTCATGGTGAAGATTGTGCAGTGTAACGACTGGCTTGAAGACAAGACAGCCAAACATAGCATGTGAAGGGTGACGCGGAGCCCATATGGTGCGGGTCGTCAGCAAAAGGTGGAGTGTCCGCATGTATACACCTGATCTTGTCAAGAGTGCTGCGAGTTGCACCTCTCTGCCTCTGAGTGGAGTGATGCACGCCCTGAATACATTTGCACAAACTCGTGATTGGGAACGAGTTGCCTTGCCCACCCTCAAACTGGTGCTGCATTATGCAGACATTTTTATGTCTTTAATGGTCGGGTACAGTGGCTGGGTATGGGTATACGAACAGTTTGCAGCATTTGATGTCCCATTTTGTGCCTTAAACATCCTTAGGTGTAACCGGCTCCTGGGATGAGGCTAGCTTGTACGCCTCATGGACCGGGGTAAGTTCCTGAACCGGGCTAGTACTGTATGGATTGATTGGATCACTTGTCATTGATGCGTGTAGCGCCTCGTTGTGATGTGGATGGACAGGTGGCCAGCGTCGTGTTGTTTCAGATTGCTGTGTCCTCGGTTTCGCTTAGTGATACTTTGTACGCGTTTGTAGTCTTCTCGGTGTATTTAAGGACGACCAACTTGGCCAGGTAGCGGCAAGTTGAGTCTCCTGTCTAAATAACAGAAGTCTCTTCCTTCTATTCAAAGCGGGGTCTTATCGACGTACTGATAAGGCGGGAACCCTCTACTCCCCAGTCTACTAAGTCGCTGCAAAGACTTAGCTTATGACCCAGCGTCCCACAAAGGACACGGTCGCTCTACCCAAGTACGCCTTCTGCCAGGAGGTGTTTCCCGACTTAGTACACAAGGGAGAACGCTGCACGTGCTTCGACACGCCGAAGCCCAAGGAACGAGCAACTACTACGAACGCAACTGAGCTCTAATCGTCTCGTCCATACCGGCGGTGACATTAGACTCAACTTTGTTAAAACTACGGCTAGCAGCAGTAACGATAGCGCAGACACCAACCACCCAGAATACCTAACGAAAGAGCAACTGATCGTCACAAGACCTAACTCGAGGGTCAGGATACTCGAAGCGCACGAGTCAGCCAACAAGAAAGGAAAAGCCATCCAACTGTTCTGTAGGAGCAGCAACCTAGAAATCAAAGACGCTGGACCAGTGACCCTACACAACGGAGTGTGGCACCGCATCCTACCAGGAGCAAACAGGAAAGAATTCGTACTCGGACAACCCGAACCCAGTATACATAACTTCGACATCAGCATCGAAACCAGCGACGCAACCACCCCAAGTATAGTGGTAGAAGAATCACCCAAAGAGAAAGAACCGGCCAAAGAGAAACCGAGCAGAGACTCCTCGGACGAAGAGGACCACCAAATAGACGAGCAAATTCGCCGGAGCCCAATCCAACGGGGCACGACCTTCGCACAAGTAGTAGCAACAAAACAGAAACCACAAACCGCCCAAACCACCCTGACGCAACCTCAAAAGACAAACACAATGGCAACCCAAACCACCACCCAAACCACCACCACTGCAACGACCGCCGCCCAAGCCAATGTCACCAAAGCCTTCCAGAAAGCCCTCCAACGCGCCCCTCCACCAGGAGGCGGTGGCGGAGGAGGAGGTGGAGGCGGAGGAGGCGGAGGCGGCGGAGGAGGAGGCGGTGGAGGAGGAGGAGGCGGCGGAGGAGCGGGACCAAACCCACTCCAACCGGTGGCCGTAGCACAAGACGTACGAGCAATGGGCAAACTCCCGGAGACGTTCGACGGGGACAGAACCAAAGCCGATGACTTCATCGAAGAAGTGAAAGGATACCTGCGCCTCAACGCAGATGTAAGCGGCTTCAACTCCCCCATGAAGAAAATCGCCTTCACCCTCACCCACATGAAAGGAGAAGACGTCACGGGGTGGACCAGAGACATAGGAGCCATGCTCGATGGACTAGACCCCATCGCCGACAACGTTCCCCTGCTATGGGAACAATTCCTGACCGAATTCGCAGCCCAGTACCTGGACTCGGCCAAGGAAGACCGAGCCCGTACCGCCCTGCAAAACCTGGCTATGAAACCAGGAGAAATAGACCTATACATATCAAAGTTCGAGGAATTAGCCCGCAGGGCCGGCTACACCGCGGGAGATAACGCAACGACCCGACTCTTCCTGCTCGGCCTCACCCCGAAGACTATGACCGACGTCATTGCCAGTCCACCAGTAAGGGGGTACGAAGCCATAAAACAAAGAGCCATCGAAAGCACCATCGCCCAAAGGACCATTCGCGACTTACTCGCAATCCGACACGACCCAGCAAAGGCGGACGGAAGAGCAAACTTCCCCTTCCAACAAAACAGAGGACAACGGCGTCCCTTCTTCCAAAAACCAACAAACCCGCAGCCATACCGACAACCGTATCACTCATCAAACGCCCCGAGATGGATGAACAACCAGGCTGTGCCAATGGACCTCAGCAGATCAAGAGCACCCAACTACTATCAAAGGGGAGGACAGTCGCAAGCGCGAGGACGAAACAACTGGCGCTCCAGGGCCAACGTCGCCAACTTCCCTCCCAGAAGCACCAGTAATGCTTGCTTCAACTGCGGAGAGATAGGACACTTCGCTCGAGCCTGCCCAAGCAAAGGAAAGACGAGGGCAAACCTCATCGACTTCGACCCGAGCGAGGAAACCATCTACGAAGGAAACAGCCCCGAGGTAGACAGGGTCGCCTTCCTTAAAGCAGAAATCAACGCGATGACTTTCGATGAAAAACAGCAGCTGGCGAAAGAAGTAGGAGAAGAGAGCCCACAGGATTTTCCCACAGCTTAATCAGGTCGGCACTGATTAAGCAGGGAAGCGATAGCAATAGCGATGTATATATATCAGCACGAAAATCAATGACAGTCCGATGCTACATCCATTCAATCGCGAAAAGAGCTGAAACGATCGCCCTAGTCGACTCCGGGGCAACGGAGAACTTCATGAACCTCACCTACGCCAGATGGCTGAGGTTACCAATCAAACAACTAACAAGGCCACGAAAATTATTCAATGTAGACGGGACAGAAAACCGAAATGGCGAGGTTAAATTCTACACCGACCTACAAGTACAAACCGGATCAACACGAACCCAACTAAGGTTCTTCCTCTCCGACCTGGGCGACCACAAAGCGATCCTAGGATACTCGTGGTTCGCCGCCGCCCAACCAAAAATAGACTGGAGGAAGGGTTGGATCGACCACACCCAACTACCAATCATTCTACGAGCCCACAACGCCAAGAAGGCGGTCTTCGTGCCAAGAAACCGAAACAATCCCCGAAAACCCGACCAGGACCGATACTACATCGGACGCGTCACAGTACACCCCGCCCAACCAAATGAGAACCCACCACACGCCATCCCAGCCGAATACGAACGACACAAAAAGGTGTTTAGCGAAGCACAATCGCAACAACTGCCCAAACACACCGTGTGGGACCACGCCATCGAACTACTACCAAACGCCCCCGCAACACTCCCCGCAACACTCCTTCCCCTCAACCAAGCCGAACGAGAGGAAATGCACAAGTTCGTGGCCGAACATTTAAAAAGAGGGACCATACGAGAGTCATGGAGCCCCTACGCTGCCAACTTCTTCTTTGTCAAAAAGAAAGACAAGAAACTACGCCCGGTACAAGACTATCGTCCGATCAACAAATGGACCGTGAAAAACAGAAATGTTTCTCCTCTGATTCCCCAAACCATCGACCGCCTTAGTGGATGCACTCTATTCACCAAGTTCGACGTGAGATGGGGATACAACAACATCCGCATCAAGGAAGGAGACGAATGGAAGGCGGCCTTCCTCACTAGCGAGGGGCTGTTCGAGCCGACCGTCATGTTCTTCGGCCTCACTAACTCACCAGCCACCTTCCAAATGATGATGAACACCATCTTCCGGAGAGAAGTTGCACAAGGATGGCTATCAGTATATATGGATGACATCGCCATCCACACTAAACCAAGAGAAGGCGAAACCGAAAAACAACATCGACAAAGACACACAGACTATACGCACCTCGTCCTCGACAAACTCGAAGAAAACGACCTATATCTGAAGCTGGAAAAATGCAACTTCGCAAAAGATGAGATCGACTACCTAGGAGTAATCGTCGGAAGGAACAAAATACGCATGGACCCCACGAAGCTCAAAGGGGTCGCGGACTGGACGGTCCCCCGCACCCCGACCGAAGTACGACAATTCCTAGGCTTCACCGGCTACTACCGATACTTCGTCCCGAATTATTCAAAAATCGCCCGCCCGCTACTAGATCTTACAAAGAAAACCACCGATTGGCACTGGGGGGAAAGCCAGCACCGAGCGTTTGAAGAACTTAAATCCAAAATGTGCTGCAGCCCAGTACTTACACAACCCGACTTTAACAAGCGATTCTACCTTCAAACAGACGCCTCCGCATACGGCGTGGGCGCCGTACTCTCGCAAAGGGGAGAAACCTCACCAACCTTGGCCAAACGCACGAAACCAGTCACACATCCAGTCGCCTACTACTCCGCAACGTTCATTCCAGCAGAACGAAATTACGACATCTACGAGAGGGAGCTGCTAGCCGTGATGAAATCCCTCGCACATTGGCGACCATACCTGGGCTGGACAAAGGAACCGTTTACCATCCTGACCGACCACGCCAACCTCCAATACTGGAAGTCACCCCGAAACCTGAACAGACGAACGGCACGCTGGCACGCGGACCTCCAAGAATACGACTACGAAATACAACACGTACCAGGGAAGGACAACGTCCCAGCTGACGCGCTGTCACGACCACCAGGCATAGACCAGGGAAAGGACGACAACCAAGGAATTACCGTACTCCCACCATCGAAATTCATAAATCGGTCAAACTTGGAAACCACACCATTTCCCGAGGAAAGGAAGAAGATGACCATGATCCTCGCTCATGACCACGTCACTGCAGGACACCCAGGAAGGGACGAAACGATAAGACGAGCAAGACAAGGACCACGATGGCCAGGGATGAACCAATGGATCGCCGACTACGTCAAAGGGTGTGCAGTCTGCCAACAAAACAAAATCATAACTCACAGGAAGAAGATTCCCTTGTTCCGCATAACTACCGACGAACAGACCCTTCCCTTCCAACAGGTGGCAATGGACCTCATCACGGGGCTCCCGATGCACAAAGGGAAGGACGCCATCCTCACCATCGTCGACCATGGATGCTCACGAGCGGCCATCTTCCTCCCGTGCTCCACGACGATAACAGGGCCAGGGATAGCCCAGCTATACCTGGATAACGTCTACAGATGGTTCGGACTCCCCACTAAAGTCATCAGCGATAGGGACCCACGCTTTACCTCCCACTTCGGCCGAGAACTCGCGAAAAAGCTGACCACTCAACAAAACCTGTCAACGGCTTTCCACCCGCAAACAGATGGGATTTCCGAAAGGAAAAACCAATGGGTAGAACAATACCTCCGACTCGTGACCTCATCGGCCCCCGAAGACTGGACCCATTGGCTAACGATAGCGTCAGCAGTACACAACAACCGAAGAAACGAAACAACTGGCCTATCGCCCAATCAGATCCTTCTGGGGTACGAACCGAAACTGTTCCCAACAGAAACACCACCATCAAACAACGAGGCCGCTGAAGACCGGGTCTCCATCATGAACGAAAGGCGGACCCAGGCCATTGACGCCATCAACAGAGTCGCAAAAGGGAAATCAGTGATCCCGTCACAATACAAAATCGGAGAAGAGGTCTGGCTCGAGGCAACCCACCTGAAAGTCCGGCATCAGAAAACCAAGCTGGCCCCAAAACAGTATGGACCCTTCAGGGTCATCAAAGAAGTCTCGCCAGTGGCGTACAAGCTGAAACTCCCCGTCTCATGGAACATCCACGACGTGTTCCATGCATCCCTCTTATCACCCTATCGCGAGACAGCCGCCCACGGGCCTAACTTCTCCCGGCCATCACCGGACCTTATCGACGGGGAAGAGGAATTCGAGGTGGAACGCATCGAGAAACACAGGCAATATGGGCGCACCAAACACCTCCAATACCTGATCAAATGGAAGGGATACCCCGATCACGACAACACATGGGAACCTGCTGACCAGATCCACGCGGACGACCTGATCAAGGAGTACCACCAGAGGCGCCCGACCGAGAAGATAAAAGGGCGACGAGGAATGCTGGAATCCCCATCTTCCTCACCCTGGCTCCCCGACCAGTCAACCAGCCCCTCCTCGAGCACTTCCGCGTCGACAAGGAAGACTCCCGACCGCTCCAACAAGTCATACTCCTACACCTACAATTCCACATTGTCCCACGCCTGCCCAAGAGACCCCTCGTCGATCAACTCCACTGCACCGTCACCAGAGACAAGAAGCCCGCCTACTCCGAGTTCGCCCCCGGACAATCCTATCGCCACTGGGCCTACCTGTATCTCAACAAGCTCCCCCAAAGCCACGTCCTCCTGCACTCTAGCTTCTGCCGTGACCAATACTGCGTATTCCACGGGTGAGTCATGTCCGACATCTCCAACAACGCCTCCGTCTGCTCGCCCAAGGGAACCCCACCCCCGATGGCGCCGCCTCTCTCACCATCTACCGCCGCCGTCGGTCTCCAACTCGAGCCGAACGACCCGAACTCCCTCATGCACATCGCCCAGGGACTCTTGGCCACCATCTGGAAGAGGGAAGCTGACCACCGCATCGAGTCCGACAACTGGTGCGAACAGATGGCCTTACAGAAGCTCCGCTTTGAGGAGGCGCTGGCCCGCGTACAGCCAAGGGAGGACGCACCGGAGGGGTACGTACTCAACATCAAAGAGAGGGCCCCTAACTTCGTCATCCCCATCCAAGATGGGTACTACCAACCCGCATGGTGGGTCAAACAGCTCCCCGACGGCAGGGTCGCGGGGCTCCCCAAGAGTCACTCCCCCAACGAGACCCCCTACATCGCTGAGGTATACGCCGAGTGCGACGGCGACAACGAGGAGGACAACGTCATCCTTCCCTTACCCCCCTGGCTGCTCGCCCTCCTTAAGGGCAGTTCTAGCGTCTACAGCATGCTCGTCCAGGAAGTTCAGGACAACGGGGACTGGCCCCTCCAAGCCGAGGTCGCGCGTTTCAGGGAGCTCGAGATTTCGCTCCTTGACATCAAGCTACGCATCGACCACCTCCAGGCCGAGCAGCGGGGCATGCGGGAGGCCCAGGAGGCATCAAGAGCGCATCTCGAGCTGGCCCGGTTGGACAACAGGGCAGGCAACCTCCGAATGGTGGGACGCCCCGAACAACGCACCCGAGGGTTCAGGGGGAGGAGGACGGCTCAGTTCAGAGGGGGTATGGACTAGATGCGGACATCTAGTCTAGGCAGCGGTGTGATGTAACCGGCTCCTGGGATGAGGCTAGCTTGTACGCCTCATGGACCGGGGTAAGTTCCTGAACCGGGCTAGTACTGTATGGATTGATTGGATCACTTGTCATTGATGCGTGTAGCGCCTCGTTGTGATGTGGATGGACAGGTGGCCAGCGTCGTGTTGTTTCAGATTGCTGTGTCCTCGGTTTCGCTTAGTGATACTTTGTACGCGTTTGTAGTCTTCTCGGTGTATTTAAGGACGACCAACTTGGCCAGGTAGCGGCAAGTTGAGTCTCCTGTCTAAATAACAGAAGTCTCTTCCTTCTATTCAAAGCGGGGTCTTATCGACGTACTGATAAGGCGGGAACCCTCTACTCCCCAGTCTACTAAGTCGCTGCAAAGACTTAGCTTATGACCCAGCGTCCCACAAAGGACACGGTCGCTCTACCCAAGTACGCCTTCTGCCAGGAGGTGTTTCCCGACTTAGTACACAAGGGAGAACGCTGCACGTGCTTCGACACGCCGAAGCCCAAGGAACGAGCAACTACTACGGACGCAACTGAGCTCTAATCGTCTCGTCCATACCGGCGGTGACATTAGGTGCTTAGTTACCTTATTTGTTTACCTAGTTAGATGTTGAAATATATTATTTTCACGAAAATCTTAATTCACTGAAAGTGACTTAGTGTCTTAATATACTTAATTTAAGTGCATTAAGTGAGGTTTCAGAAATCGACTCTACTGAAATTAAGTAATGACTGTCTTAATCAAATTTTACTTAAATTTACTTAATTTGCCACTTAAGACAAGTTAAGATGGGGTTAAGACAAAATAAGTAATTTGATGTTTTCCTGATGTCTTTCGTCTCGTGACACTTGGTAGGGCGCTGGGTCATGAGCTAAGTCTTTAGAGTGACTTAGTTTACTGTAGAGTAACGGGTTCCCGCCTTATCCGTCCATCGATAAGACCCCGCTTTGAATGGGAAGAGAAGAGACTTCTGTTATTTGGACAGGAGACTCAACTTGCCGCTACCTGGCCAAGTTGGTCGTCCTTAAGTATCCTAAGGAGACTACAAACGCATACAAACTATCGACCAACAAACAGTAGGGACACAGCAATCTAGAACAACACGATGCTGGTCATCTGTCCATCCACATTACAACGAGGCACTACACGCATCAATGACAGCTGATCCGATCAAACCATACAGTACTAGCCTGGTTCAGGAACTTATAGTGTGGCCGCGGTCCGGTTTGGTCTGGTTCTTTCAGAAATTTTGTGAACCTAGGACCGGACCCTAGGTTCGGTTCACCAATTTTGCTGAACTCCGGACCGGACCTGAGAGAACGCGTTCAAAAGGTCCGGTTCAGGTTCAGAGACATCTGAACCATGAACCGGACCATATATTTGCCAAAAAAAAACAAGAACTATCTAAGTTTCTGGAGAAGACTCAAGACTGCCCTCCTCGTTCTCTAAAACCACTAACCCTTCTAGGTATGATCGAATATGCCCCTCGGCCTCTTGGGCACCTTGAGTGAAGGGATAGACGCATCGCTGGCATTCTCGACATCAGATCCATCAGAATCTGGTACGACCCTGCGTGCTACGCGGCGATGGAGGGAACCATTGCTTCCCTTACGCTTCCCGGTGATGACTGAGTCATTCAGATCATTGGCAGCTTCTCAAACCCGGGCCGAAGGTTTTGAAGGGCGGGTCGTGCGACGAACACCTGCCAGCACGACGGCAGGCTGGTGAGATGCGAAATAATTATCGAGCGTGGTCGCTGAAGAGGTGCTAATGGATGCTGAAGGAACCGTCGGAGCCATAAGGGATGGGCCAGATATGGGAGCAGCATCGTCGGGGTCATTGTAGAAGTCAATTTTTGAGGGTGAAAGAAGAGAGCCATCGCTTGCAACTGCACAGCCAGACATGTTGAGACGGTTAGTGTAGCCAAGATAGCGGCTACGAGAATGGAAAGTCGCCCAATACAGAAGGGGGAGATGGACACAGAGAGAGCGAGTGAGCAATACGAGTGCTGAGCTAGGGGAGTCAAGTTGAGAGACGCACACAAAAGAGATAAAAGACAGAAGACGCACTTGGTTGAATCTTCGATCAGATGCTGCCCTTCCTCGACAAGCAAGGGCAGCTTAAATACAGGCTTCAAGTTGTCCCAACAGAGCGCCTGCGTCGGTGAGAATGGCGAGAACAAAGACCAGGCGAGTGGTCATGCGCATTAATGCTGCGCCGGACATATGAAAATGTCAAAAGAAAAAAAAAAATCAGTAACTATGAAGATGCTGCTAAAAGACTGAATGTGAAGCATATCCAAGTGTCACACCATCGCGACCAGAGTCGATCGTCGCTGTCCAAAGTTCGAAAGGGGAGGGAAAAGTCGGGGAGAATGGCGGGAATGAGAGGCTGTGAGGGCGGGAACGTCTTTGATTTGCTCGCAGTTATCTTGCGCCGGAGGTCAAGAGGATGGACGATGATCGTGATGCGACAAGGTGAGGCGATGAAAAAGGGAGAATGTTGATGAACGAATGTGGAAGAACTATACAGTTGTGGCTGATACACATTCGGTTCGGGGTTCGGATGTCACCGCCGGTGTGGACGAGACAATTAGAGCTCAGTTGTGTCGGTGGTAGTTGGCTCTTCCTTAGGCTTGGGGGCGTCGAAGCACGTGCAGCGTCCTCCCTTGTGCACTAGGTCGGGGAACACCTCTTGGCAGAAGGCGTACTTGGGTAGAGTGGCTCGGTCTGTAGCGGGACGCTGAGTCATAAGCTAAGTCCTTGCAGCGACTTAGTGGTCTCTGGAGCAACGGGTTCCCGCCTTATCAGTGCGTCGATAAGACCCCGCTTTGAGTAGGAAGAGAAGAGGCTTTTGTTATTTAGACAAGAGACTCAACTTGCCGCTACCTGGCCAAGCTGGTCGTCCTTAAGTACACAAGGAAAGGTACAAACACGTACAAAGTATTAGAAACCAAACACGAGGGGCACAGCAATCTGAAACAACACGATGCTGGCCTGCTGTCCGTCCACATCAAAACGAGGCACTACACGCATCAATGACAAGTGATCCGATCAATCCATACAGTACTAGCCCGGTTCAGGAACTTACCCCGGTCCACGAGGCGTACAAGCTAGCCTCGTCCCAGGAGCCGGTTACATCACACCGCTGCCTAGACTAGATGTCCGCATCTAGTCCATACCCCCTCTGAACTGAGCCGTCCTCCTCCCTCTGTACCCTCGGGTGCGTTGCTCGGGGCGCCCCACCATTCGGAGATTGCCCGCCCTGTTGCCCAGCCGGGCCAGCTCAAGGCGCGCCCTTGACGCCTCCTGGGCCTCCCGCATGCCCCGCTGCTCGGCCTGGAGGTGGTCGATGCGGAGCTTGATGTCGAGGAGCGAGATCTCGAGCTCCCTGAAGCGTGCGACCTCGGCTTGGAGGGGCCAGTCCCCGTTGTCCCGGACCTCCTGGACGAGCATGCTGTAGACGCTAGAACTGCCTTTAAGTAAGGCAAGCAGCCAGGGCTGTAAGGGAAGGACGACATCGTCCTCTTCGTTGTCGCCGTCACACTCGGCGTATACCTCAGCAATGTAGGGGGTCTCGTCGGGGGAGTGACTCTTGGGGAGTCCCGCGACCCTACCGTCGGGGAGCTGTTTGACCCACCATGCGGGTTGGTAGTACCCGTCTTGGATGGGGATGACGAAGTTGGGGGCCCTCTCCTTGATGTTGAGTACGTACCCTTGTGGCGCGTCCTCCCTTGGCTGTACGCGGGCCAACGCCTCGTCAAAGCGGAGCTTCTGCAGCGCCATCTGCTCACCCCAGTTGTCGGACTCGGTGCGGTGGTCGGCTTCCCTTTTACGGATGGTGGCCAGGAGTCCCTGGGCGATGTGCATGAGGGAGATGGGGTCGTTCGGCTCGAGCTGGAGGCCGACGGCGGCAGTGGATGGTGAGAGGGGTGGCGCCATTGGGGGCGGTGTTCCCTTGGGCGAGGAGACGGAGGCGTTGTTGGAGATGTCGGACATGACTTACCCGTGGAACACGCAGTACTGATCGTGGCAGAAGCTGGAGTGTAGGAGGATGTGGCTTTGGGGGAGCTTGTTGAGGTACAGGTAGCACCAGTGGCGAAAGGATTGTCCGGGGGCGAATTCGGAGTAGGCGGGCTTTTTGTCCCTGGTGACAACGCAGTGGAGTCGTTCGATGAGAGGCTTCTTTGGTAGGCGGGGAACGATGTGGAACTGTAGGTGCAGGAGTACGACTTGTTGGAGTGGTCGGGAATCCTCTGTGTCGGCGCGGAAGTGCTCGAGGAGAGGCTGGTTAATTGGTCGGCGAGCCAGGGTGAGGAGGATGGCGGTCTCAGCGTTCCCTGTCGCCCTTTTATCTTCTCGGTCGGGCGTCTCTGTTGATACTCCTTGATTAGGTTGTCCGCATGGACCTGGTCAGCAGGTTCCCATGTGTTGTCGTGATCGGGATACCCCTTCCATTTGATTAGATACTGGAGGCGCTTAGTGCGCCCATACTGCCTGTGACCCTCAATGCGTTCCACTTTGAATTCTTCTTCTCCGTTGATAAGGTCTGGTGATGGCCGGGAGAAGTTAGGCCCGTGGGCGGCCGTCTCATGATAGGGCGATAAGAGGGATGCATGGAACACGTCGTGGATGTTCCATGAGACGGGAAGTTTCAGCTTGTACGCCACTGGTGAGACTTCTTTGACGACCCTGAAGGGTCCATACCGTTTCGGGGCTAGCTTGGTCTTCTGATGCCGGACTTTCAGGTGGGTTGCCTCGAGCCAGACTTCTTCTCCGACCTTGTATTGTGACGGGATTACTGATTTCCCTTTTGCGACTTGGTTGATGGCATCGATGGCCTGGGCTCGCCTTTCGTTCATGACAGAGACTCGATCTTCAGCGGTCTCGTTCCTTGATGGTGGTGTTTCCGCTGGGAGCAACTCCAGTTCGTACCCCAGAAGGATTTGATTGGGCGATAGGCCGGTCGTTTCGTTTCTCCGGTTGTTGTGTACTGCCGACGCTATTGTTAGCCAGTGGGTCCAGTCTTCGGGGGCCGACGAAGTCACGAGTCGGAGATATTGTTCTACCCATTGATTTTTCCTTTCGGAAATCCCATCTGTTTGCGGGTGGAAGGCCGTCGACAGGTTTTGTTGGGTGGTCAGCTTCTTCGCGAGTTCTCGGCCGAAGTGGGAGGTGAAGCGTGGGTCCCTATCGCTGATGACCTTGGTGGGGAGCCCGAACCATCTGTAGACGTTATCCAGGTATAGTTGGGCTATCCCTAGCCCTGTTATCGTTGTGGAACATGGAAGGAAGATGGCCGCTCGCGAGCATCCGTGGTCCACGATGGTGAGGATGGCGTCCTTCCCTTTGTGCATCGGGAGTCCCGTGATGAGGTCCATTGCCACCTGTTGGAAGGGAAGGGTCTGTTCGTCGGTAGTTATGCGGAACAGGGGGATCTTTTTCCTGTGAGTTATGATTTTGTTTTGTTGGCAAGTTGCGCATCCTTTGACGTAGTTGGCGATCCATTGGTTCATCCCTGGCCATTGCGGTCCTTGTCTTGCTCGTCTTATCGTTTCGTCTCTTCCTGGGTGTCCCGCAGTAACGTGGTCATGGGCGAGGATCATGGCCATCCTCTTCCTCTCTTCGGGGAATGGTGTAGTTTCCAAGTTTGACCGATTTATGAATTTCGATGGTGGAAGTACGGTGATTCCTTGGTTATCGTCCTTTCCCTGGTCTATGCCTGGTGGTCGTGACAGCGCATCGGCTGGGACGTTGTCCTTTCCTGGTACGTGTTGTATTTCGTAGTCGTACTCTTGGAGGTCTGCGTGCCAGCGTGCCGTTCGTCTATTCAGGTTTCGTGGTGACTTCCAGTACTGGAGGTTGGCGTGGTCAGTCAGGATGGTGAACGGTTCTTTTGTCCAGCCTAAGTATGGTCGCCAGTGTGCGAGGGATTTCATCACGGCTAGCAGCTCCCTTTCGTAGATGTCATAGTTTCGTTCTGCTGGGATGAACGTTGCGGAGTAGTAAGCAACTGGATGTGTGACTGGTTTTGAGCGTTTGGCCAAAGTTGGTGAGCATCAGGAAAAGTGTCAGTACTTTTTCTTGTCTTTTAGTACTTTTTCTTGTCTTTTTTGTCTTTTGTCTTTTAAAAAAGACAAGAAAGACAAAAAAGTCATGAAAAAAGTACTGAAAGACAAGAAAAAGTACTGACACTTTTCCTGATGAGGTTTCTCCCCTTTGCGAGAGTACGGCGCCCACGCCGTATGCAGAGGCGTCTGTTTGGAGGTAGAATCGCTTGTTAAAGTCAGGTTGTGTAAGCACTGGGCTGCAGCACATCTTGGACTTGAGTTCCTCGAACGCTCGGTGCTGGCTTTCTCCCCAATGCCAATCAGTGGTTTTCTTTGTGAGGTCTAGCAGTGGGCGGGCGATTTTTGAGTAGTTTGGGACGAAATATCGGTAGTAGCCAGTGAAGCCTAGGAATTGTCGTACTTCGGTCGGGGTGCGGGGAATTGTCCAATCCGCGACCCCTTTGAGCTTCGTGGGGTCCATGCGTATTTTATTCCTTCCGACGATCACTCCTAAGTAGTCGATCTCGTCTTTTGCGAAGTCGCATTTTTCCGGCTTCAGGTATAGATTGTTTTCCTCGAGTTTGTCGAGGACGAGGTGCGTGTAGTCTGTGTGTCTCTGTTGGTGTTGTTTTTCGGTTTCGCCCTCCCTTGGTTTAGTGTGGATGGCGATGTCATCCATGTATACCGATAGCCATCCCTGCGCGACTTCCCTTCGGAAGATGGTGTTCATCATCATCTGAAAGGTAGCCGGTGAATTAGTGAGGCCAAAGAACATGACGGTTGGTTCGAATAGCCCCTCGCTAGTGAGGAATGCCGCCTTCCACTCGTCTCCTTCTTTGATGCGGATGTTATTGTACCCCCACCTCACGTCGAACTTGGTGAACAGGGTGCATCCACTAAGGCGATCGATGGTTTGGGGAATCAGGGGGGAGACGTTTCTGTTTTTCACGGTCCATTTGTTGATCGGGCGGTAGTCCTGCACCGGGTGTAGTTTCTTATCCTTCTTTTTGACGAAGAAGAAGTTGGCGGCGTAGGGGCTCCACGATTCTCGTATAGTCCCCCTTTTTAGGTGTTCGGCCACAAACTTGTGCATTTCTTCTCGTTCGGCCTGGTTGAGGGGGAGGAGTCTTGCGGGGAGCGTCGCGGGGGTGTTGGGCAATAGTTCGATGGCGTGGTCCCATACGGTGTGTTTGGGCAGCCGTTGTGACTGTTCTTCGCTGAACACCTTTTTGTGTCGTTCGTATTCGGCTGGGATAGCGTGCCGTGGGTTTTCGTTCGGTTGGGCCGGGTGCACCGTGACGCGTCCGATGTAGTATCGGTCCTGGTCAGGTTTTCGGGGGGTGTTTCGGTTCCTTGGCACGAAGACTGCCTTTTTGGCGTTATGGGCTCGTAGGATGATTGGTAGTTGGGTGTGGTCGATCCAACCTTTTCTCCAATCTATTTTGGGCTGGGCCGCTGCGAACCATGAGTATCCTAGGATTGCCTTATGGTCACCTAGGTCGGAGAGGAAGAATCTCAGCGGGGTTCGCGTCGATCCAGTTTGTACTTGTAGGTCAGTGTAGAACTTGACCTCGCCGTTTCGGTTCTCCGTTCCGTCGACGTTGAATAGCTTTCGTGGCTTTGCTAATTGTTTGATTGGCAGTCTCAACCATCTGGCGTAGGTGAGGTTCATGAAGTTCTCCGTTGCCCCGGAGTCGACCAGGGCGATCGTCTCGGCTCTTTTCGCGATTGAATGGATGTAGCATCGGACTGTCATTGATTTTCGTGCTGATATATATACATCGCTATTGCTATCGCTTCCCTGCTTAATCAGTGCCGACCTGATTAAGCTGTGGGAAAATCCTGTGGGCTCTCTTCTCCTACTTCCTTCGCCAGCTGTTGTTTCTCGTCGAAGGTCATTGCGTTGATCTCGGCTTTGAGGAAGGCGACCCTGTCTACTTCGGGGGTGCTCCCTTCGTAGATGGTTTCTTCGCTTGGGTCGAAGTCGATGAGGTTCGCTCTTGCCTTTCCCTTGCTTGGGCAGGCTCGGGCGAAATGTCCTATTTCTCCGCAGTTGAAGCAAGCGTTGCTGCTGTTCCTGGGAGGAAAGTTGGCGACGTTAGCCCTGGAGCGCCAGTTGTTTCGTCCTCGTGCTTGCGGTTGCCCTCCTCTCTGTTGATAAGAGTTGGGCGCTCTCGTCCTACTGAGATCCATAGGCACGGTTTGGTTGTTCATCCATCTTGGGGCATTTGACGAGTGGTATGGTTGTCGGTATGGTTGTGGATTTGCTGGTTTTTGAAAGAAGGGGCGTCGTTGTCCCCTGTTCTGTTGGAAGGGGAAGTTCGCTCTGTTGTCTGCCTTGGTTGGGTCGTGCCGTATTGCAAGTAGATCGCGGATGGTTCTCTGGGCAATGGTACTTTCGATGGCTCTTTGTTTTATGGCCTCGTATCCCCTTACTGGTGGGCTGGCCATGATGTCTGTCATTGTTTTCGGGGTAAGGCCGAGTAGGAAGAGTCGGGTCGTTGCGTTGTCCCCCGCGGTGTAGCCAGCTCTCCGGGCCAGTTCTTCGAATTTTGATATGTATAGGTCTATCTCGCCTGGCTTCATAGCTAGGTTTTGCAGGGCGGTGCGGGCTCGGTCTTCTTTGGCCGAATCAAGGTATTGGGCGGCGAATTCCGTTAAGAACTGGTCCCATAGCATGGGGATATTGTCGGTGATGGGGTCTAATGCGTCGAGCATGGCTCCTATGTCCCTGGTCCACCCTGTGACGTCTTCTCCTTTCATGTGGGTGAGGGTGAAGGCGATCTTTTTCATGGGGGAATTGAAGCCGCTTACGTCCGCGTTAAGGCGTAGGTATCCCTTCACTTCCTCGATGAAGTCGTCGGCTTTGGTTCTGTCGCCATCGAACGTCTCTGGGAGTTTGCCCATGGCTCGCACATCTTGTGCTACGGCCACCGGTTGGAGTGGGTTTGGTCCCGCTCCTCCACCACCTCCTCCTCCTCCACCACCTCCTCCTCCGCCGCCTCCGCCTCCTCCGCCTCCACCTCCTCCTCCGCCACCGCCTCCTGATGGAGGGGCGCGTTGGAGGGCTTTCTGGAAGGCCTTGGTGACATTGGCTTGAGCGGCGGTTGTTGCAGTGGTGGAGGTTTGGGTGGTGGTTTGGGTTGCCATTGTGGTCATCTTTTGGGGTTGTGTTAGGGTGGTTTGGGCGATTTGTGGTCTCTGTTTTGTCGCTACTGCTTGTGCGAAGGACGTGCCCCGTTGGATTGGGCTTCGGCGAATTTGCTCGTCTATTTGGTGGTCCTCTTCGTCTGAGGAGTCTCTGCTCGGTTTCTCTTTGGCCGGTTCTTTCTCCTTGGCTGGTTCTTCTACCACTATACTCGGGGTGGTTGCGTCACTAGTCTCGATGCTGATGTTGAAGTTATGTATACTAGGTTCGGGTTGTCCGAGTACGAATTCTTTCCTGTTTGCCCCTGGTAGGATGCGGTGCCACACTCCGTTGTGTAGGATCACTGGTCCAGCATCTTTGATTTCTAGATCGCCGCTCCTACAGAACAGTTGGATGGCTTTCCCTTTCTTGTTAGCTGACTCGTGTGCTTCGAGTATTCTGATTCTTGAGTTAGGTCTTGTGACGATTAGCTGTTCTTTCGTTAGGTATCTTGGGTGGTTGGTGTCTGCGCTGTCTTTGCTGCTGCTAGCCGTAGTTTTAACAAAGTTGAGTCTAATGTCACCGCCGGTGTGGACGAGACAATTAGAGCTCAGTTGTGTCGGTGGTAGTTGGCTCTTCCTTAGGCTTGGGGGCGTCGAAGCACGTGCAGCGTCCTCCCTTGTGCACTAGGTCGGGGAACACCTCTTGGCAGAAGGCGTACTTGGGTAGAGTGGCTCGGTCTGTAGCGGGACGCTGAGTCATAAGCTAAGTCCTTGCAGCGACTTAGTGGTCTCTGTAGCAACGGGTTCCCGCCTTATCAGTGCGTCGATAAGACCCCGCTTTGAGTAGGAAGAGAAGAGGCTTTTGTTATTTAGACAAGAGACTCAACTTGCCGCTACCTGGCCAAGCTGGTCGTCCTTAAGTACACAAGGAAAGGTACAAACGCGTACAAAGTATTAGAAACCAAACACGAGGGGCACAGCAATCTGAAACAACACGATGCTGGCCTGCTGTCCGTCCACATCAAAACGAGGCACTACACGCATCAATGACAAGTGATCTGATCAATCCATACAGTACTAGCCCGGTTTAGGAACTTACCCCGGTCCACGAGGCGTACAAGCTAGCCTCGTCCCAGGAGCCGGTTACATCGGACCAGTTCAGAACCGGTTCAACAAAACCCCGGGCCTAGAGAACCGGGAACCGGACTATTGGTCTGGTCCAGGGCAAAGTCTGAACCTGAACCCCAAAATCGGTCCGGTCCGGTCCAAGTCTGGTCCAAACCATGGTTCAGAACCTGACCGCAGCATCACTAGGAACTTACCCCGGTCCACGAGGTGTACAAGCTAGCCTCGTCCCAGGAGCCGGTTACAGCTTCCCCCACACATCCCATACCCTACACATACAATCCTTATCATTATCCACCCCCTCCTCCATCTCAGCCAGTGTATTTCCACTCTCAGGGGGCCCCTTCGGCTCCCTCATATTTTCCCGCGTCGACTTACAATTATTCTTACTCGCTTAGGTAACGTGTTTGTAGAATAAATATAGATTTTATTATTTGAGAATAAGACTGATAATTACATTGAACTAATTACTAATAGTGTGCTACCGTGACATGTGCGCGTGACTTGGCCGAACTCTGGGAATTTGGAGTTCGGTTCCATCCGTCGCTTATGCCACATGGGCGGTTGAGGAAATAGGCCAACTTACTGCGGACAGCATGGTAGGCCTGAGCTGTGACATGTGACATGTGACTCGGACGCGTGCGTGCCACAAGATTGCGAGTATCTGTATCTCGAGTATCTCTCTGCTGTCACGGTATGTCTCTGCTGTATATATACCTCAGCAGTGATCTTCGCTTTCAACACTACTCAAATCTTCACTTTTCAATCCTCCTCTTCGACACCACTCAATCATGGCCTCTCAACCGCGGACACCTGGCTCATCCTCCTACCACAAGTCCAGCACCAGCGCATCGGCAAGCAAGGGGGTGGCGGGATGAAAATCGAGTACTAAGGGTAGAACTTTTTTATTTCGGCCAGGTGACCCCCCTCCCCCCCCCCCCCCCCACCTTCCTAAAGTAGTATGTTGTACCCACGTATATTTGTTTTTCCAAGAATAAATAACATGGACGCAGTCTAAGCCTGCGGGGGCTCGCTTGGACGGTGACAGATCTATCCACAGATCAAGTAGCACGGAATGCACAGGACGTTGAGAGCCACGAGCTCATCCAGGATATGTTTGTGGGCTTGTTCACAATGAAGTACAGTGAGAGCAATGCGAGTGAGACAATGTTCTGAGAACAGTTTTGAGTGATCGTATCCCAATCCGTGTGAGACATCGTTGTGAGATCAGTTTACAGCGAGCGCCAGTCAGACTGATGGAGTCGTGTAGCTGCTCTCCCTGGCGGCATGGAGACTGGCCCAACAGGGGCTGAGCTGCGGCTGGCAGGCTGTGTCAGCGAAAATACCGTTTAGCATCATGAATGCACAAAGAACGGAGTAGGTTTTTAGGAAGGGTGTATCTATATGGTGTCTGGCAATGTATATTTGAAGTTATGGAGAGATTGAGCGTGGTCTACACGACTTGTGGCCGATTTCTCTCAATTTACGATGTGCACAGGCACATGATTTGTAAGCAAAACGGGGATGAGGCGGACGAGCCAGAAAAGCACGGTGAACATGGTGGAAACAGCAGAAATTTCGACATAAGTAGATGTATCTTAGGTCTGGCAATGTACATGCAAAGTTATGGAGAGACAGAGGAACGAATGCACAACCTGTAGCGATTCTAAGAAACCTCCCCGCCAAAATTTGAATTTGAAACCGAGCCTCAATCGTCGCATTGCAGAAGTGGTGGTGATGGGAATGGGTGCCCGAGTCAGCCTTAGGGTCAGTGCGGCAGCTGGCCTAGTAGGAGGCATAGTGGTCGGAATTGGTGACAAAGACAAATGATTCAGAGCAGGAGAGGGTAACCTTGAGTGCGGAGGTGATGGGACAATGGCACTGTGGTGTAACATCTCGTTGTCGTCATTGTTGTCTTCATAGTCGCTGTTGTTATCCCCTTCGTCATCTTGAGTATTGTCCTTACGATGATGCAAAGGGATGGGTCAATGATTGTCATTCTACTTTGCTTTCTTTGTTTTAGCCATTATCTGCAATGTTATGCTTGAAAATAGTGATGTTTGTGCTCCAAGGTGTGATAGTTTTTCCGCTGTCAGACTGACTCAGACAACATTGACGACAATTGATGCTAGTGATCATCGTTTACCCGCTCCATTTGGGCGCTCGATTGCCTTTTTGGGCCATTTTCCCAGGCATCAAACTTTTTTTTTTCAGTACCAAGCCCCCCCCCCCCCCAACCCTAGGTTCGGGATCCGTGTTCCGCCACCCCCTTGTCGGCAAGACCTTCCGCGCTGACAAGCCAGGATGCTCGACGCCAAGAAGAAATGAAGGCCCTGCTCGAGGCCGAGCTAGAGGGCGCGACATACTATGTTGACTTGACCGCCAAGGATGCCATTTTTTACGCAGACCCCGGAACCGTGCAAGCCGTGATCGACAGTCTGGAGACCACCTTCCAGGCTGCGGCAGGCTGAACGCGCTCAGTCGCCCTCCAGCACTTCTCATCCTCCTCTTCGACACTACTCTATTATGGCCTCTCAACTGGTGATGCCCGGCTCAACCTCCTATCATAACTCCAGCGCAAATGTATCGGCAACACCTTCCTCCGAGTCGCCGCAAGGAAGCCAGGAGTCTCCGACTCAGTCTCGACGACTTCAGTCTGAAATGAAGGCTCTGATCGAGAACGAACTAAAGGACGTAACATACTGTGTTGACTTGACCACCGAGGATGGCATCCTTTACGCTGACCCCAGAACCGTGGAAGCCGTGGTCGACAGCTTGGGGACCACCTTTCACGCACTAACCTCTGGGGGCGATTCGTCCCCAACCAATCCTCGGTTCCCTGTAGATGGATTTCCTCACGAACCTCAATCATACGAGCCTTTAGTACACTTACTAAACAAGATCATCGATACTGTCAATCGATACACGCCACGATCTCAGCTCAGTGAACTCCGCTTTCACCCTTTCGGGAGCGAAGTCAAAGAAACATATGACAATCAAAAAGGCTTAAAGCCGGGCGGAGTCGGCATCATTGGCGAGCTTTCAACTGAAATGGAGGAGCCTGCCGAAGAGCCCGTGCCAGTGTTATCTTGGGAACGAATCGAGGTTATCGTCGAATCCAAGGCCTCAGTTAGAAAGATGGTCCGGAAATCTGCGACCTGCGCCCGCTGTTGTCTCTTAAGCAACCAAAGGCGCTTCTTCGCCCTTTGCATAGGATTCCACTATATAAAATTGGAAGCATACGTCTTTGTTTTCCATCGATCCGGGCTTTCATCATCCCGTCCGCTCAAAGTCACGACAGGCGAAGGTTTCAGGGGTCTTGTGGGCCACATTGTCGGCATCCTATCCTTCAAAGATGAGGCCGCTTACGGCTTGGATACCACACGCTTTCAAAATATGTTTCGCATCAACAATCGCTACTATGAAATTGTCCGTTTGCTTTACATGCACGGCAGCTTGCGGGGTCGTTCCACTATTGTATACAGCTTGCAGGGTATGTACACACATGCGGATTCTGAGTGCAGGACTTCTCTTATTTATCGCATACCTAGCCGCCAAAGACATCCCTCAGCGTGACCTGGAATCTAGGATGCTAACGTTGTCCGGAGTAGATCACCTTCCGGATAAGCTAACGTATAAGCAGACGTATCAGATCAAAGGACATTCTCATGAGGGCCTACTACTTTCCCAGTTTAATGGCCAATTTGGGATTGTAGATGTCATTGGCTACCACGACTGTGGGACTGAAGACCCCCATGGTTCTACGAGGCGCCTTTTGAATGATGCCGTGTTTTGGAGAGTCTTTGGACAACAAGACCTCCCTGAAGGTAGACGTCATGAACCTGAAGAGAGAGGGCTGCAATGCATCGCGCTCTCCGGGGAGGGAAAGGACCTCATGGATCTCCATACAGATGGAGGTACGCCATCTCCGGGCGAGCTTTTGGAGTCCATTCTCCATGCCATTATCGGCAAGTAATGTGCTCTCTACGCCTTGCTTTCTACTCACGTTTGCCGATCTAGGTCATTACAACCTATTCGATAAGGGGATCTTGCACCGGGACATCAGCTCAGGAAACATTTTACGGAACTCAGTCCCAGTCCGGCGCCCCGCATTGGACAAGTAATGGCTCCTCGTTTATTGCTTTTGCCAGTCTAAATATTGATATGTTCACTAGGTTCGAGTGCACAAAGAACGTGAATGACTGTCGGGGATTTCTGATTGATGGGGATCATGCAATCAAATGGCGCGAATTCTCCGGCTCACAGTCAATCGCGGTATGTGGCTGGAATTGCCTTGTGTCTTCGAACCCCCCGGACTTACGCCATGCTTCTTAGGGCACGATGCCCTTCATGTCCATGCGTCTTCTGGGTACCTGGCAAGGGGACGATGCAACTATTCACACAGCCCTGGACGATCTTGAGTCGTTCCTTTGGGTTCTCATCTGGGGCATTGTCTACGCTTCCAAGGACATACAGGGGGCAAAGACTGCTAACCGAGGAATCCAAGCCATGCTCATCGCGTGGTCGGGTGATGTGGCGCATAATCTGTCCAAATCAATAGTCGCAGAGGACAGTTGGACGGACGCTGTCTTTGGAGATCTCATCCAAGAATGGCTGGATACATTCCGACAAGCGCGTAAAGAAAGCAGGCGATTCAACGGGGCCATGTCTACCATGCATATGGGTAGCCGAGATTGGGATGACGCATGCAACGCGTTTGAATCGTATTGTAAGGATATCTACAGGGAGGTTCTCGAGTCCGGGTTCAGATACCTTGAAGACGTTAAGGGGTATTCTGACTGGGATAGGGTGGTAGCTGCCAATGTCCGTAGGTCTCTTAGGGTACGACGATACTCGTATGCAGCGGGTGCGAGAGGGGAAGAAGGAGAACCGGTGCTCGCAAACGCTACAGTGGTTAAATAGATGTTGTCGATGCCTTAGGCTTGGGTGTTGAACTATACAGTAACTGGAGAGAAACGCGAGAAGGCTCAAAAAGTCTCAAGCCCATAGAGCACACTTGAGACGCTGGGCGCAATCTGTTGCTGGACAATGAAATTCGCTGTCTCCTGGAGGTCCGATTACTGTACTATGTACTATTAGCGGCAGTGGAATCATCGAGTGGTAAAGAAAAAGGAAACCGGTGAGGGCGGGAAGGGAGTTGGATTGGGACACATCCATATGTCGTCTTGTGTTGGCAGTCAAGGACTATGTGCTTGCTGTCGGACGCGAGGCTATGAGAGAAGGATCCTTGGAAAGCTTGCCAGTGAAAAGTTGACAGGAAGCCACGACGGCGGGCGCGCTGCGGCGACGTTGACCCACTCCGGTCCGCCAAGGCCCGCAAGCGCCTGACAACATCAGAGAATTAGCCAAGATAATATTGGAGTCGATCGAGTCTGATCGTGTGCATCACGACCATCACGCTCATCTGTATGATTGAGTCTGACATCGGTAGGGGGGTCCTGTCGATGTCCGCCATTTCGTGTCCATCCCTCCTACTCATGGACCAGAATGACGAGAGTCAGTAATTC
This sequence comes from Russula emetica, assembly GCA_015178925.1. Lineage (NCBI taxonomy): Eukaryota > Fungi > Basidiomycota > Agaricomycetes > Russulales > Russulaceae > Russula > Russula emetica. Next base: position 11,798 of record WHVC01000044.1, on the reverse strand, counting down.
TGGGAGATGACTGCCGATCCTGATCAGAGTGAGAGGCCTTTGGAACAAGCTGATCAACGCCATCATGCCCATCATATCGCGACTAGTATGATCAGGTCTGATATCGGTAGGGGGCTCTTGTCGATGTCGACCATTATTGTTGTTCTTGATCAGCACACAAGGCCTGATATCGGTTGGGATTTTTTGTGTCGATAATAGGGGAATATGATTTTCATTGAAGGGAATAAATATTACATCGCTGTACTACTTGAAAGTGGTAGAAGAAACATGGAAAACGCAACACATTCGTCGCACCAACAGCGATCATTGTATTCACTTTCCTTTAGCTAGCGGTACATCAGGGTCCCAGATCTAATGACTGCGTGGGAGCGTCAAAACAATTTTTTACAACTGACGAGCGGAAAGGAACTCACATAAAACATAGGACACCGTCAGCTTGAGTATGGTATTCCCGGCTTTTGGCGTGTTCCTGGAGTCCGGAGGCGAGTGAAGAACCCTCGCAAAGCAATCAGTGCTGTCCGGCAGCGCTAAAAAAACGGCTTCGAGTTGATCCTGGAGGTCAAATGCGTGGGGGCCTCTTTAGTCAAAGAAGCAACGGATGGTGCGTGGCGTTACCTATGCTGTGAAATTTTGAGTCATTGACCCGCAACGGCGCCGACGGGGAGAGCGATTCGGACTGTTCCGTCAAACTGCGCTAGTTAAGACATAAAGGAGCATTGACGGGGAAGAGAAGAGGGAATGTATTGAGGAGGACTCGATAGAGTGTACCAAAGCTTACTGTTTAAACACATGTCGATAACACAACCCACATAAATTAATTTCGAGAACCTGTGACGAACCGAGCATGGCACCGAAACGGAAAGAATCTTTGCCAGGCGAGCGCACGCTGTACGAGCGAAACACGAGTCCTCCTGCACGAACGCCGCGATCAGTTCAACTTGTGGCCGTTCGAGCACCGACCCGTCGGAAAACAAACCTATTTAACCTAGGGACGTTGCGAGCACGAGCACGCTGGATACGGCGTTCCAGGAGAAGGATGAGATTAACGCCAGAACGAATCGCGAAGGCAAGGGTGCCAGCTCCTGCAACAAAAATCAAAAGGCAAATTTCAGCCCTCAGAATCAGGAAGACGCAAAAGGGCTACTAGTAGGACGCACGAAGACCCCCACGAAGGCATGCTCTAGACACTCCCATAGACCATGGACCTCAATTGCCGGTTCGCCACGATCCCGCCAAACCATCTTGCGTGCTTCGCGAAGACGTTCTTCATAGTTAGCGAGGACGATTAGATTGTCGAAGGATGCTAACGTGTATCGTCGCGGAGGGAGGCCAGGACGGAGGGGGCGTTTCCTTCATTCTTCTGCCGCGGTGGTGGTCATGGACAAGGTATATTTAAGACGTTGAGGTTTTACCCCACGCAAGCCGAATAAGAGATCTTGGGCGTTGAGTAACTTGTGTAGCGCTGGCAGTGCCAAGCAAGCCTCACCCGGATGACTGGCTGAGGCCGGACCTCGACTCGTACGCTCTCTAACAACTCTGTAGGGATGGACGGGAATTGGCCGACGTCGGTTCCCTCCAGTAGGTCGCGACATAGTTGACATCCAATTGGATGACAGGCCATAATGATCTTTCCACGTAGGTCAAGTTGCTGTTTTTCAACAGCCAGTCAGTGTATTGCATCTTGGCACTTGCACGTAACGCGGGAGGCAGCGGGATCATCTACAATTTATCCTCCGTTCAGCTCACCCGGATTTGGCATAACAAAAACATGGCACCCGCACACACCTCATTGCAGATACACCCAAGCAGTAGATACGCCAAGTCCGCTTTTGCTCTTGGGGCCACTCGAATTTGTGATTTGCTGTGATTGCTTCGATGGAGATGTATGCGTCGATTAGTCAGCGCAATGATGGTAACAAATACAGTGCCGAAACTCCATGACTGTTAATGCTGTCAGGACCATTAATTGCCAGAAGGAGAGCTGCCGATAGGGTTAGGACATAGCGACAGTGAAGGGAGGGGTAGTAGGTTGCTTAAAGCGAAAAGCGAAAAGCGACGAAAGTGTTGAGTGAGGCCGTTGAGCTGTACAGTAGCTGACAAATCCGTTTCCACGCCTGGTCCCAGCGATTTCCCAGCCGTTATTTGCAAGTCCACAACACTCACACCAGTATCACAAACTCTAATCACAACCGACGCAGGCGCACGAAATCCAAGAAGGAGGCCCAGGAAATTCTCTTGGCAAAGAGCGGAGGAGGCGCAGCAACAGTAGTTACTCCAACGCATGGGAAATGGCCCATCAGGTCAATCCGATGTGCGTAGCATTGTTCGCACCATTCATATGGTAATATGCACTATCTCTAGACTCAAACGCAAGTCGCACTTGTGCAATCTCATGGGCAAGGGTAATGGCAGCCTGCAGTTGCAGTCCGAGACGTGTAGCACAAGCAATGCAGAGACAACAACCCATTCCACTCTGCCCTCTGTGGCTCCTCGTTTCGGCTGTCTCTCCCACATCATCCGTGTCGAGCCCTCAAGATGTACGCTGCATGCCCGCGGCCAAATACCGCGCCGTTTCTAGAACGTATACTACCCCGCCTCCGTCCTTGGTTCCCATGGCAAGTACTGTACTGGAGGAAAAGAGGAGTAGTGTTCGCATCGTAACTTTGTGCCATCCTCGATTTGGTTGTCAATCAGCAGCTGGGTAATTACAACTGAATGATGGAAGAACCACCGTGTAAAACCGGACAGCGCTTTACTGTATTAAACTGTTTCCGCGAGGTACTGTACAAGTAGATCAGGTCCGGGTCCAAATATTGAGCCGGTAATTACTATTAGAACGTTGCTGTTTCATGAAGATTGCTAAAGACTGGGGACTTTGTCGTGTCCTTGACGAGGCTGCTGGAGGCACCGGTGAGCATGAACGACGAGAAAGACATCGATGACGGAGGCGAAGACACCATGGATGACGATGAGATTCTTGACAAAGAAGTATTTGCAGAGTTGTGACAGCGTATCAGAAACGGCGCTGAGATAGTACTGCCAGCGTCCATAGAATAGAATAGACATACAACATATAGCCCGCTTGGGCAGCGTGCACGCAGTGGCAACAGAGAAAGATCGAATCGCGTTCCCAATCATATTGGATAAATCAGATACATGCCCAACCATAGCGATGGACGTTAAGCTCACTTAGGCTCACTATCAGATACATTCTGGTTCATAGCGATGGACTTCATGTTCACTATGATCAATTCTGATCATAATTGGTAGATCAGATACATGCTGGTTCATAGCGATGGACTTCATGTTCACTATGATTAATTCTGATCATAATTGGTAGATCAGATACATGCTGGTTCATAGCGATGGACTTCATGTTCACTATGATTAATTCTGATCATAATTGGTAGATCAGATACATGCTGGTTCATAAGCGATGGACCGTGTGTAGACTAATCAGGGCCGATACTGCCAATCATCGGATCTGAATTTTAGCGGAGTCAACAATCCCAAATAATGGTTTGGCTAATTCTCTGATGCTAGTCTTCCTTGCTGTAACTGTTTCGTCGCCAATGCGAGGATGGAGAGTAGCTCTACGAGTATCTTGATGATCATCTCAGTCATACTGACCGTAGGAGGGACCTTGGTATAGATTTCTAGGCGGTTCATAAAATGTTCAACCGACTCGAGCAAATCGGCCAATGTGTCGTAATCGTCAAGGACACCCTTGACCGCCTAATAGGTTTGGATGTCACGAAGATGCGCGCTCAGGGACGAAAGAAAGGCACATACAGAGAGCAGGATACCGATGCCTGTCTGTATTGCCTTCACGGGTGTAAGAGGCTAGAGAATGACGGTCAGGGACATTGAAACCTAATCGGCCCGTACGAACGTACCAGGCCGAGATGTTGACCGAAATTTACAGCGGAGGTGGAGGAAAGTTTATGTAGAACCGATAGGACATTCTCGAGGGGTTTCAAGACCTTATCCTTTCCCCGGATATCACTGGAGGCTTCTGTTTGTTCACGAAGAACGGCGGTAACTGACTCGACAGAGTCACAACTCTGGAGTTTCTCGGCGAGTGGATGATTGGCCAATGTCTTGCCCGTCTGCTTCTCATAGTCTCGAAAGGCAGCCTCAAAGAGTGCCTGAAAGTGAGATGGTCCTGACTGTTCACTCATGTCCGATGTGGGGAAGAAAGTGAGATTGAAAAGGGGGGTCGGTTCGCTAGGAGGCTATGATGGGGAGATGGTGAGATGCGGGGGTAGAGGGTTGAAACGTAGAAATGCACCCCCTCGCTTATCGATGAGCGCTGAAGCTAAGCGCGCTACTACAACCACGTTTGTGGGTATGAATTCGTCTACCCGACAGTGAAATGAGAAATCGTGTATGCGAACATCATGCCAGCAGGAAACGGTTGCTACGGCAGGATTTCCCAGTGACGGCGCTTTTACATTCTATGACAGTACAGTACACCTCTTATCGGGTCCCTCCAAGGGATTCAGTCGAGTCGCTTGTGGCAAAATGGTGGTGGAGTAACTTGAAGAGATATGAGGCGGGAAACCGTTATCGTAGTGCCCCGACATCTATCATCTTACGCCTACACCGTGACTTATAACAGAACCGAAGGCGTCTTTAAGCGTGGTCCTTTTATATGCAGTATTTACGCATTGTAACGCCTTTCCGATATTCGATCGAATAAATTTATATATGAATAGTTCACAGAGACGTCCGTATTCGTACTGTAATTCAAACTGATTGTCTGTCTTCTAGAATATCTACTGAAAGAACCCCACGTCAGAAACACCCTATACAGTACCCGGGGGGAAGGAAACGCACCAACTCAGAGTCCGATTTTCTTACTGGCGCAGAAGGATGAGTCGGGGATGATGGTTCTCCGCGCTTGGAGGATGGTTCAGGGCGCAGCCCCAAATACTCTGCGAAGAACACCCGAAGGATGAGGTTCCATGCACGCAACGTTGGTAGATCGAGTGCCGTCGCATCGTCCTATACACGAATAACCAAGTTAACGCGGGAAAGCACGAAACATGAATATGCCATGTTTGGTGAAACATTGATACTCACGCCGAGGGTATGCCACACTCGCGGGAACGGCTCCGCGATGACATGCAACACACTCACGCCACGATGCAGAAATGGGAGATGATCATCTCCCATATATGCCAAGCTAATATCACCTGCCGCCCGTGTATTAAAAAAGCTACCGCCGAGCGCAGCGGCATCGAGGATGCCTACGTCGCGAAGGCGCGTCTCGGCGCTGACGAGGACGTCGAAGAGCCAAGCTGTGTCCGGGAAGTAGGAACGCACGAGCGGGTGTGGTGCCCCGAGGAGGTCGAGGAGGACTAGGTGCTCGATTGTTGAGAGTGGTGTTGTGGGTGTTGAGGCGGAGATGAGGCGGCGCTTTTGATGTGGGGGCAGGAACGTCGACGCCCATGTTTCAGCGAGGTGTCTGTGTGAGAAAAAGAGAAGTGGGAGAAAGGGAGAAAGGTATGAGCGGAGAAGGGGGAGGAAGAGAGAGAATGGACAGACCGTGCGCCGTAGATGGAGTCTGTCGCCGTCCATGCCATGAATGCCTCTTCGCCATCGAAGAATATCAGCTGCAATGTCGTTTCGGCCGTATACTCGTCTATATCCTCATCTTCTAGACCCAACTCGGCTTGTTCTACGTGTCTTGCGCGGGCATCGAGTAAAGGGTCGAGCGTTTCAGCGATATCGAGCATGATGGCGCATGGTGCGGCAGAGTCGGTTGCTCCGACAAACTACTACACGGAGATTAAATGAGTGGGAGGAATACGGGGGGAAAAGAGAAGGTTGGCGTGACGAGAGAACGACAGGAAGTAGATGGACATGCCTGGTTATCGGGGTAGGAAGGGAAGAACTTGCTGTCGAAATGTGCGGCCAGGACAACGCGCCTTGGTGCGTCTGGGTCCTTCGTTGCGATCACGTTGGTGAAGTTTTTCAGGCCATATGGTGTCGTGTCCACGAATCTGTCCTCTTCTATGTGCCAATTGAGCTTGCGGAGCGTCGAAACGATGTAATTTCGAACGAGGGTGTGGTTTTCAGTGTCGGCTGAACGCCAATAAATGGGTTTGCAAACCAAGCACAAATAGTATACGTACCCGGTCTGGGGATTAAGATCTTTTGGAGGTGGGAGTAGGGATCAGATGTGTCGAGATTTTTCGACCCATCTCGCATATTTGCCAAGTCTGCGAGAGATGAGGAGGAAAGCGCTGGGAAGGCACGTTCACCGAGGGAGGCAGCACAAGGTGAGAGTATTGCATGGCCGAGCAAAGCCCCGACCAACAGCCATGGCAGCATTGTTGCTGGTGGGACACAACGAGTGTCTTTGTAAAAGTAAAAGTACAGGTGCACTGCCACCAAAATGGTTCGACTCGGGTTCGAACCGGGGACCTTCTGTGTGTTAGACAGATGCGATAACCAACTACGCCATCGAACCGCTTCGTTTCTACGCGTAAGAACTGTCCAAAGGACAGGCCCAGCCTCATCCTTTTGGACTACTACCATGGCCATCTTTGGCCTCTGGGTATGTCTTTCTATTTTATTTACTGGAACAGAGCTCTCGAGCTTGAAAAGGTGATAAACAAAGCCGGGGGGCTCGTCTATCAGCGGAACTTTGCCGGTGTGTTTGCACTGCTCGTCTTCTATGCCCATGTTAGGCTGTCTGGTTCAATCTCCTAGTCAGATGGTCTCGCGCAACTCACCTCCAACGAATACCTCGTCCTTGCGGGCACACTACATGGTATACACGCTATCACGAGCCGACTCTCCCCAACGGGCGCGAGCTCCGGTGCGCATGTAATCGAGGCGGAGACGTTTAAGATGATGATTCTTCTTTCCCCTACAGGTCCGTACCTTCTTTCCCGTCTTAATAGATTGCTTTTAAATATGACATGTGTCGCGTCCGCACAGGCACAAAGTTTGTGCTGCTCACATCCCTCGCGGAACCCTCAGCGAACACGGTGCTCCAGAAGGTGTATGAAACGTATGCGGACGCGGTGATGAAGAACCCGTTTCACACGCCTGAAATGCCAATACGGTCTGATGGGTTTGACACGAGGATTGCGGCACTCATAGGAATGGGGCAAACATCATAGGCGTCCCAGTTGTATGCAACGTAGATGACGATTGAGATTACCTAGCCTTTTAAACCCCAGACACAAAAGATGTATCTCAACATCATGCAGGGTTAACGTGCATGTGAGTAGTAAGTGGTGTAATGAGAAGTGTCATTAGCTACAGCAAATTCATATGTATGCGCTCCCTCTCCTTCCCACTCAGGCCTCAAGGCCTCAAGAGCCATCCAGCAAACCGTCTATGAGTGCTTTCGCGCTCGAGATTTTTTTGAATCGCAGTGCCTCCACGCCATCCGCCTCCCGACCCAACGCAGCACCAGCTCCCGTAATCCTCTCATCCGGAATGTTCGCCAACCGTGCGATCTCAGCACGGACATAAGCCGTCAGGACGAGCATCGTCTCCGGGAACCGCACATACGCGTCCCTATCCTCCGGCCCAAAATCGTGCACTCCGGACCCATCGTCCCGCCTCTCCTCGCGCGTTCGATCGGTCTCACTCATGCGCGCCTGGTTTACCGCGCGTCGGAATTCGGGCATGGGCGATGGCGATGACTGCGATGGCGGTAATGCGAGCGCGAAACCCTGTGCGCCTCGCGCCCCGAGAAGGTTACGCCATATTGAGCCGGCTAGCATGGCGTCGGAGCCCTGTGCGAGGTCAAGGTCTAGCGAGAGGCCGAGTCCGGCCCATTGCTCGCGGAATATCTTCATTTGCTTCGTTACGAGCGCCTCGGGAGCGCGGCCACGCTTCTTGATAGTCGTCGCGTCAGGCGACGTTGAGGGGTTGGAGTTGTAGAATGACGCCGCGCGCGGAGGTTTTGTGGTAGATGTTGTGGTGCTAGTGTTGGTAGGAACTGCAGGCGCGAGTTGAGGGCGTGGTCGGAGAACCTGTCGGACACGGTCCTCAACGTCGAGGAAAAAGTGATCAATAAGTCCTTGGATATGTGCTTGTCCATGCGGAGCAGGGAGCGTGCGTAGACGCGTTGTAAGCATCCACACATGGAGGTTCGTCACTGTGAACCAAGATTGAAACGTCAGAGGAAGATGGCATTCTATCATTCCCGGAGGAGCACCAAAAAGAAGACAAGTTCATCCGTTTGTCAGATGAGGAGTGAAAGAGGAGGGTCAGCACACATACCTTCAGCCCAAAACGCGCTGTCCTCATCCGCGCGACCAGAACAGAGTTGTTCGTACAACGCCAACGCGCGACGGGCAGCAATCTGCTTTGAACTACCATACCCAAGCGCCCCGAATACCTTGAGGAAAGCCCTCATCGCCATTGGGGATTGTTTCAGCTTACGCGTGAGCCATGACGGCTCTCGCGTTGGCTCCTTTTCGTGCTGGTATGGGTTTGATGGACCAGGCGTCGGTTTTGATGTGGGTGCGGGTGCGGGTGCATATGGTCTGATGGTGTGCGCATGTAGTTGAGTAAGGATGGGACGCGAAGGGCGTAAAATGATGCGCTGCATCAAAAAGTGCTGACAACGCCTTTGCTGTACTCAAGTTAGATAGCTCCTACTGTACTGTAACGGTGGCGGATTTTCTCCGGGCTTACCCGCTTAGGCTGCTCTCTCCTTCAACAACTTGAAGTTACCAACAATCAATCGATCGCTTAATGGATGCAGATGGGGTGATATCAGGTTGAAATACGCGTCGCCCTTGGTATCAAGCCTCTCGACGCCAAGTTACAGTCACAGTACTACGCTGGAACGTCAAGTTGAATAACTAGTAGGCCGCCTCCAACAACTGCAGCTAGCAACACCCATCATACTTGCATTCCCTTAAACATACGAGGATAAAGGCGCACTCTTCATGCGTCTTCACCTTAGCGTATGTAGCGGGATATACAAATGTTTACTCAAAAGAAAGCTCTGCTTCATACAGAACCTTCTTTCCCTCGGCTGCTTGTGTGGTTTGGCGCACTCAGGCTAGTTCTCCAATGTCCTATACGTACGGTAAACATCTCTTTCTACTGTTCTGTTGAGCCGAGTGGGCGATCCGGTACGTGAACGCAATATGGGGGACATAATAGGATTGTGGGTGCCTACGGTGACCTTACAGCTGCGCATGACGCAATCGGTAGCTGCGTGTACTTCCACTTGGAAATGTCGACGAACTGGACCCTTCTTTGGCCTTCGTCTAGGCCCTTAAGTTTTCGTACATCAGCGATCGTGGCTCATTTTCAGACACCCCAGAGGTCAGAATACGGACTTTCTGGCTCAGTATACGAAGTCGAACATTTGGGTTTGCCTAAGTATGTAACGCCTGGCGTTGCGCTGGATATTTTGGCGTCTATGCATGCTTGTTCACTATGTGTTCTCTAGATATGAATCCCTCGGAAACCGGGGAAGGTGGGTCGCAGGTTGCTCGAGCTTCCTAAATGGACGACGAAGGAAGGGCATATGCCTTTCTGGCGTCGCTTCTTCTTTCCCTATGCAGTATGCGTGATTCTGTTGCTGACCTTCGTCGCGTCACGGTACGACCTGCCCCTCAAGGGGTGCCCGATGTCCGTTCTTCCCCGGACCCATTCTGCCCTGTAGGAGATTCATCCCACCCCGGATTCCTTCGTCTCTGAAGGTAACCTGCTCAGGTGCCCTTCCTTTCAAACAAGTCTCCTCTCTCCCCTCTAGCCCTCTCCACTGCAAACAAAAATGTGATCCGTTTTGTTCACTCCACGATTGATCGCCGTTCGAGTCACGATCAAAGTCACGGTATGTGTTGTGTTGAAATCCATTAGTCATGGGGTGAGGGTCAGCTGAGAATGGCCAAACTTCATTACGCCGCACGACAGTATCAAATTCATTTCGCCAACTAACTCGAACTTGTCGGACTCCGACATAGACAGCGAAAACCAGTGAGCTCTGAACGAAGCAGACTCTTCGAGCGCTTCCTGTTGTGACCTTCCATTATATACAGCTGTTATGTGACTTGTCTACTGCAGCACCAGCACTACCGGCTCCGCATATTCGTGCTTTTTCCGGAGTCCCTCTGCTGTCTCTGACTCGACCCGGATCTCGACGTCTACCAACCTGTTGGCTTCCATGCGCTAACCCCTATCATAGAGCCGACGTGCACAGCAAAACCGGTTTATGGCAATTGACCATCCTCTTTCGGTACTGGCAATGTAATCCCTAATGTGCACCGACAGAATACCCCGGAAGTCGGGGACTGCGATGAAGGACCGAGGTCGTAACTCTCAACCCTCGTTAGTGCTCTCACCTCATTTCATTGTGGAAAATGCTCACAAACTCCATCCGGTTTTCCTTTATTACCGTCCCATTGAATTCTTTCTTCTCCTAGGCGCTTGCATTGCGTGAAGATGAATAGAAGCTAGACCCACTCACCGAATGTATACAATATATGGGCATCCCCCCATAATTATAATTACACGAGTGCTGGACCCAGGCCCCCTTAAGTTAGGTAGTCCTGCAGCCATATCTGTGTCTGGATTACGGACAGGTTGACGTCTATGCGCCATTGTCTATGTCCGTCAGTAAATGGTCTATGGTTTATCGCCGAAGTTCGTACTAGCGTAGCTGCGGTGAGTTGACCCAGGTGTGCGCGACAATGATTGCGCTCTTGTGTATCTCCCTTTCTGATTTTGGATCTAATACTACCTTTTGACAGCCAGAGTCGGGCGTGCAATTTTGTAGCACGTGTTACATCCAAGTATCGTTCTGGGATCGCATGTTCGCTCCAAATTTCTGGCATGGCTCCCCGAGCGATTCCACGAAAGTTCACAGTCTCGCCATAAAACAGCTGTCCGCATCAAGATGTAAGCGCTTTGCCGGTCGACGTGGTCAGCCGCACATTGAACTCCGGAGCAGTTACCTACGGTTGTACCAACGACGCGGCCTCTGCCATGTCGGCAAGGACCCCTCACCTTCAATTGACAATCTAGAAGCGATACCTTCTTAGCTGACGTGAGACGTAATTACACGACGGGATAGACAAAGACCCGCTTTGTCCTTTGTCTTCGCGTAACCCGGCGCCCTCCACTTCCTACTAGGGTATAATCCTTTCCAGAAGGAGTCGACTTGGCTTTGGTCTCACAAAGCTCTGGATGCTCTTTCCATTGCATGAGTTCCGGAAACTTTGGGCTAGAGGCTAGATGTGGTATCGCCCCTTTCTTGTATCGTGAAGCGAGTCATCCCGGCGCCGCATCGACGTGGATGTCCTTAACCCCCATAAAATTATTATCGCCGATAACATCCCTTCAGATGGCGACTTCTTGAAGACTTACAGTATAAAGGGAGGCATTAGCTGGTAGTACGGCATCCTCAGAACCGTCGAGATGAATACCCTGCTCAGCCTAGCTTGTCTCTTGGTGGCTGTGATAGCGCACGTCACCTATGTCTATTTTCGCCGTCGAAACTCCTTCTTGAGGAAACTTCAAGGGCCAGAATCGACGTCATTTTTGCTGGGTGAGTACCCTCGACTTATTCCCATCAGTGCTCATCCCCTTATGCAGAACCACAGGGAACGAGGGTGACCTCCGTTATCAAAAATGAAGTTGGAGACTCTGAATTCGAGTGGATGCGGAAAATATGGTACTGCATGGCATAGAAGTGGGCCATTAGGGGTGAGGCTCCTTTGAGAGTCACATGAAGCCTCACCGTCTTACACCGGAGGGTGCTCGAAGATAGATCATCTTTCGCTAGCAGACCCGAAAGCTTTGCAATATGT